>LR736893.1:3658987-3672209 GCA_902654985.2 Oryctes borbonicus | reverse complement strand
CAGCTTACTTGCAAGTGTTACTTTTTATCGTTTCTTTGTCATTTTTGTTCTTTTCCAAAGGCAAATCCAATAGAAAATGAATTAAGAGCACTGGAAGAATACAGCAAAAAACTATGCTGATACAACGTTTTCATTAAAATTGGTGCAACGTTTTTCGCTTTAATAAATAGTTATTTATTACATCGATGAACATGTACTTTCACTTAAATAGACATGTCATTACATTTCAAAGAAATACCTTCATTTTTTTTTAATTAATTTAATTTAAAATTAAATAATTTTGAAAACAATAACGATATTGAGAAGAAACAATAAAAATCATTTTTATCTGAATTAAACTGTAGAAAGTCACTATTGTGTAACATCACCTTTTATTTTTTTAATTACGGCTTCAATCGTTCATTGCATCGTATCAACTAAGTCCTGACACTGGACACGCACTCTAAGACTGAGTGTCCAGTTGTCTGAGAACCATGCGAAAGACCTTTTTCATGTTTGCACCATCTGGTTGGAAAATTACATTACATTCTCTAGCATTCAAAGCAGCTTCCAGAGTTGGTAACAATGGATCTCCGACACTTATTGCTGACAATGAGCGCCGCACCATAGCAGAAGCTGGAAATGTTACCATTCTTTTTAAGTATTCTGGATGATACACGCAGAAAGTTTAAATTGAAACTCGCCACCTTTAATGAGTCCAATTCTACTGCGCAAGAAGCCAACTTTTATGTTGTTTAGCCCATTTCAATCTATTTCTCTTTTGTTTTGCTGTGAGTAATTGTTTTTCTTTAGCTTAAAGAACCTCCAAATCCCAAATGTCGAGTTTCCCTATGGCGTGTCGTTCTTGAAACATGTTTTCCAATTGCTTCACTCCATAATATAATAGTTAGCATGTCTATTTTCCCGAATTATTTTTTGTAATGCTCTTCCGTTAATAGCTGCAATTTTAGATTTTCTTATATAATTCTTAAATATTTTTTGATAACTGCGAAAATCTTTGACTTGGAAAATTGAAATTTTGCAAACCGTGCAGGGCAGTAATCAATTAGGCTCAGCTCTCCTTTCTGACTTAGGACGCTATTCTGTGGTGCGATGGTATTTATAGTTTCAATTAACTACTACACGACAGTTGGGCAAAATTCAACGTTTTTATTCCGTAGAAGAATATTCTTTCTTATAAGCTCAACCAAGAAAAATTTATTAGCACTTCCCACATTTCTAGACGTTAAATCGCATTACTTGTAATAGAAAAACAAATACAGCTCAAATAGTGAATCAAAAAACATTTTTAAAGACAAACAACAAACTAAATAAAAAACAAACAATCTAGAATGCAAAAACGGTGATAAATAAGAGTGATTCCTGTGTAGAAATCGCATCTGCTAATTTGTTTATTGGTATAGCTTGCTATTAAAGATAAAATAACTGAGCATCAGTGTATATTGATAACAGAAGAACACCAGCAGCAGCAGAAGCGCTGAAGATGTCCCGCATGAGTGAGGACGGAGCGTCAGTAGAAGAAACGATAACAACGCTGACGACCAGCCTCAAAAAATCAGTATCGCCGGACTTATTTTTAAGTGTGAAGGACTTGAATGTACATATTTGAGCTAATCTGTAGGAAAGAAAAATGAGAATAAGCCAATCAGTTCAGATCCAATTTAGAGCTTAAACATCCGCACAAGATGAACCCCCAAAACTATTGACAAAATCCACGATTTGGTTTCGAAAGATCGACGAATCAAACTGCGCGAAGTAGATGAGGGCCCAGACGTATCGCAAGGTACAGTGTTTTCAATTTTGCACGAAAAATTGGGTTGAAAAAAAATTTGGGCAAGATGGGGGCCGCGTTTGCTTCCAGTGGAGGATACACACAAACGTGTGCTAGATTCTGAGGCATTCGGGCATTGAGGAATTTGGCCCCCAGAGACTTCTTTTTATTTTCAAATTAAAAAAAAATTGCTCCTCGAACAATGGTTCACAGGCGCCTATTTTGAGGACCATCCACAAGGTCCGAAGAGTTACATTGAAAAATAAACAAAAATCTACAGGAAGATACTTTGTTTTTCTATCTTTTCCTAAGGATTTACAGGATGACCCTCGTACCAGATAATCCTAAGAACTTCACCTCGCGAACTCTCATATATGGGAACCACTCGCAAAATTAAATTGCCCGCATAACAGGCCCCCAATGATCTATACTAAGTACCAATGATTATATACATAAGTATATGACCAGGCTGACATCTAAACAAGGCAGTATTTTAGTATAATCACATCTAAACTGTCAAAGCTATTCCATATACACCGTTCTACGATGCGAAAATCGGTGGAAAGGGAAAAGCGCGACGACATCCACGGTAGTAAATGCCTATTCAGATCGACGTCACGCAATAGGATTGGAAAAAAGATCGCCGCGTTCGTGCGATCCGCAAAAAAAACGCGTATTTACTTATATATCTCCAAAAGAAATGTCGCAATAACCAGCGCAGAGGATCTCTATATAGCAGCTGAAAGAGTATGACGCCTTATTTATGCACACAGGGTGTGCCGTAGTAGTTGTAACTGGTCTCGTTTTATTCGATATGGACACATTGGATTGCGACAGCAGGTTGTAATTGGCTAGAACGACGTACGTATAGAATGGTAGGCTGTCCTAAGATCATACGTCGAAGAAAAAAAAAATCTTGGATTAATGTTAGGACATAGGAGCGTAGGATATCTTTAAAAAAATTTTGGCGAAGGACATATCTTCATATTTCATTTATTTAAGAACCATACGTTTTTTTTTAGAAGAAAATGTTTATGAAAAAAATCTAGAAGTTTCCCTATTAAATTCTGAGATATACAGAGCGTTCCATTCAAAAGCATATAGCATTAATCAGAAATGGCACCAATTTCTTTATTTTTTTATTTTTATTTTTATTTTTTTTTATTGTTTTTAAGCCTATTTTTAGAACACTACCCATAGTATTAACTTCGGGGAAAAGCTAGGAAAAAAATAATGGCAAACGTGAAAAAAAAAACCATCAAAGCCAGTGGGGGCTGGCGGTGATGTAAATGGGGACGCAATCGGGGGTCGTCAACCATTTAAACCATTTAAGATCTATTATTATTATTACAGCCCCATGCCTTTATTTCTTGTTTTATGAGTCTCTTTTGGAGACCACAGAAGGGGTTACGACATGTTCGCTGCTTCTTAGCCAAGCTTATCTGCCTTTTTATTTCCTTCGATCTCTTGGTTCCAATTGCCTTAGGTTATGTTATATATCCGTGCATCAGACCAGATTCGTATGTGTAGGCCTTCCTTTCTCAAGATTCTTTATGGTGTTTGAAGATTAGCTGAAAGTTAGCTGAGAGCTTTGTACGTTTTTGTTCTTCAGTTGTAATATTAGTCTTCACAGATAAAAATAATTTTTTTTTGCTGTCTTTCCCTGATTTGCTTTAGCTTTCTTAAGACCCACAGCAATAAAAATCATGTCGTATTACAATTCCAGCCAGCAATTAATTTTTCCTGAAGCTCCATTTTGTCGTACCTCCATTAATTTCGCCCGATTCTAAATTATCCAAATGAAACGATATTCTACGCTTCAAGGATCCAAAAGTACGAAAACACCATTTTCCATTGCCGTATACGGCATATCACTGCACGATATGACCTTTTCAAGCCATCTGGTCTTCTTTAGCACTTCTCAATTTAATGCGCAGAGACGATCCACGTGTATTCACCATCCCAGCCATCAATTAATTTGTGGTAAGAGATCACCGGAGGGCCATTTGAGTAATTACAGTTTTCAGTCTGAGGCCACGGGCTTTATATCGCATATACATAATGTGCGAGTCGTTAATAGACGAGCTCTGGCTAATGGTATTCAATTCCGACTCATTAAATCGCCTGGAAAAAAAAAACACCAATCATCGCTGCAAAATGATAAGGTTGCATTCGATATGATTTATTGCCGAAAATTATTTCGATTTCCATTCACTTTTGTAGGTCCTTGTGTGTTATTATCTGGTTGTGGAAGATGAGCTTTCTTCCAAGAGGTTAAGCTTGAGATATTTTCTTCATTCAGAATGAAGACGGATTCTCAACATCAGAAATATAAAGCATCTTAAGTCGTTTGTACCTCATCGTAAACGCGCAATTGCTAAAACCAATTGACTATCGTTATTAAAAATCAACCTTACACCACCTCGCTCTAGAAAGGGAACGCTTTGCTTTCATCGGCGCATAAATCGGAATATTTTACAGTGGGAACCTTAAACATAGAGAAATATTATTACGTAACGCCCGCCCAGAACGCGGCTCGGGCTATGGACTGCGTTTTTTTTCGTTCTTTTTCGAACCGAAACGTGCAGACGATTGGCAACACTTAAGCGTGAGAAATTCACGATGTCGATACTGCTCGAACGCTTTGGCCAAATGTATTAATTAAGAGGCATGGGAGAGGGGAACCGGCGATCGCTTCGAGTGAGATATTAGGCGTATAACACCCGAAAGAAAGTGCCTGCTTAATGGTTAGGAGGGAATTGTGAAATTACGTATTGGATAGACGGTATGGTAATGCGGTATGTCTGAGCTGGTGCATTTGATCTTATCTTGTCGCGAATTTACAATGCAGCAACGTATTTTTTATGCGCTAATTTTTTTTTCTCCTTTCTATCTTCTACCCCATATATCTTTTTCCGGTATGTCCTTTATTGCAATATTCCACGTTTTCTTGGATTTTTTTTTGATTTCACCTCTCATAAAGCTTCTGTTCTTATTGAACAAAGAAACCATTTAAAAACCATTTAGAAACTCTACATTTAAATATTTTCTAATTTTTTTCCTTATTACACCCTTTACTCTTATCAAACGTTTAATCTCCATAACCTGAAGTCTACTTCTGAAGCTGTTATTCAGTACTAAGCTTTCTCTCCAGTTATTTATTACAATTCCACACCTTTTAAGCATCCCCCATTAACACAACCCCATATATACAATTTAATTTCACGAAATTCTTCACTCTTCTATCTAATTTATTTTCTACCTATTCAAGTCGCTTCAACGAACGTTAATTGAACCTCACGCAATTACCAGCGCTGTCGCAACCGTCCTACAACGAGCGGCTAGATTTCCTTTGTTTCCTAACCAATTAACCTAACTATCGCGGTTGCATCGTTCGAAATTCGCGATCTCGTAACCATCTTACCATTTTCTGTGTCTCCTCGCAACATCGCCGCGTGCCTAAACGCTAGAAAAAGGCAAATTATACGAACCGACCGGAATCTAGTAGGCCGTGCGCGCTTCGCCTTTGAAGACAACCGCTATCGTCGCTAGCCAACGAATATTTACGCAATTATCCAGTGCCAATTGCGATCGATCTGCTAGTTTGTTTTTTTTTTCCGTCGTGGTTTATTTAGGAGTTGTTCAACCGACGATAACGCATGTTACATGTGCCGGTATCGAGGTGTTAAATTAAGAAATAAACGAAATCACAACAAGGAAAAGGAGGAGGTAGAACAAGGAGATTAAGACACTAAACTGAATTCGCCCAATAAATTGTCTCCAAAAAGGAGAAAGAAGAACGCATCGAAGTAGGCTTATCTTTATTGGCGTAGCGATTGAGATAAACGGGCGGTCGAGAGTCGTTTGTTTTTTTCGACTCGTCGTTGGCGTTGTTATCGCAGCGGCTATGCGGCGATATGATTTTGTTTTCGCGTGCCTAGCCTACTGCGTGCGTGTAGAAATTCTAAAGTCCTTAAACGTTAAACTTTGCAAAACTTTATTGAAACATATTTACAACGGTGAGTAAATTATAAAATGTGATCTCGTCGGGTTTTAATAGGTTTAGCCATTATACCTATTAATTTTTCGCAAATGGGTACCTTCCACCTTCGTTTTCACTAAATGCAAGAAATACTCGAATGGATTTAAGTCTGGAGATTGGATAGGCTAATCTAGGAGAGGTCGATACAATTTAGTCTTTAGTTTTTTTTTTTTACCTGGGCGGCAGGGAGCGTTATGTTGTTGACCAAAAAAATGTTTTTTAAAGGCTCATCTGTAGCAATTTACAATTACAAAAACAAGCCAAGGTGACGCTGTAGTCGTTCTAAAAGTTTTGTTCTGGAGCGTCTGGAGTCATTTCAGGTGACTTTTGGCTTCTGTTATCCACGCTACAGCCTCATACGTCATTATGGACTTAATGGTCGATGGTCTTGATCGCCACGTCAATGACTCTGAGGAAGCTTCTGGTTTTAATGAATTTTTCTTTGATGTGAACAATGTGGGAACCTCGAATAAGCTACCTGTTAAATAGCAGCCCCAGATACAAGATTGCATCACTTTATGGAAGCTTCACGCCACCCATTATTATCCTTTCCGATTCCGGATCCTCAATTTTCAATTTCTTCAGCTACACGACCAATTGATCCACATTCCCTTGGAACCTTCACGACACGTTTTCCGTGTATCTCATCGAGGAGGATCTTTTCTGAAGGTACGAGGTTCGCCTGAACCTCATGTTTGCCATCTTACAGATCAGTCTCCTTTGCCATATTGTATCGAAGCTCTGTGTTTTACTGAGGATCACCGCTCTAAGCGCCTCTCTCTGCTCTAGAACGTCTCTCACCCAATCTGAGAGACGAAGCAGTTGGAAATCAGTGAAAAGAGCAGAAGGAGCAGAAGGAAAGTTGTTCGTCCATTAAGGGACGAAAGGCTATTGATGGCATTCATTTTCGAAGCAGTATCTTTTTAATAATTATTTCTATATTCGTTTTATCTGGCCACAACATCCTTTTCTAGTTTTTAATTGTACAAGGCGAAGTTTTTGGATCACTTTCTGCACTAATTCCTTCGTATCCCGAAGAACACACAGACAATCTAATAATTGCCAAAGTTTGTACAGGGTGTTTCGGACAAGTCGCCTACTATCTATTTTTTTACTAGACCGATGGGAAAACTTCACCTGGAGAATCACCTGAAATATTTTCATCTTCCACAAGTTATACTGGATGTTGCTATCAACTTTCCTATTTGATTTTAATGCAAGTTATATAATCAAATAGAATAATGTGCACTGATTATTATTTGTCTGTATTCTTAAGTAGGAATGTTGTATTTTTCTTTTTTTTTTCGCGATTTACACAGAAAGCAAAGTGCTCCATTCGATTCTATTAAAAGCATTCGTAATTTTACCGCCATAAAAAAAACAGATTTTAAACATATTTACGTATAATTATGTCAGCATGCGTGCCTTGTACTAGAGTAGTCACCTCTATTACCTAAGATAATATCAGCTTAGTAGCCGACGAATTTCTAACTTACACATATGTAGTAGCCTGTTTTAATTATATTTATGACCGCTATTATGCGGCAAAAACATGATACGGACTTTTCGAAAATTCGCAATGTTTAATGTGCAATCTAGAATTTGTTTCAAGAGAGATTATGCGGCTCGTGTGGGGCTAATTCGGATCGTAGGAATTCGTTCTCTTGCGGGATTTATTATTAATTTCAATATTAAACGTTGCGATGTTAGCCGATTCTTTCATTTCTTTACTTTGATAAAGAATTTCTCATTTTTCTATATTATTTTTATCCGTGAAAAACAATTTAATTACGTGGAATAAGCGCATAACTAACTACCTCGTCCTCTCACTATCTTCGCCGAAGTCGTCACTGGAAATTCGTCTTCTTCCAAATCTGCATATCGGATCCTTCAGGGTGGTAAGGCAGTTCTATATGGCTTCTATTTCATTTGGAATCCGGTAACCAAACGTCGATCTTTGTCCAACACCTCAGCAATTTGATATGGACTTTTTTATTCATTTTCGCCTTGGGAATATTTTCCTCTTCTCGTCGTAATTGATCTTTTCAACCTCTTGGTTTCAACAACTCCGTCTCGAAGATTCTCTCGATCCTTCCGATAATCGTCGACTTCTTTCATTTTTTTACTTTGTTAAAGAATAATAATAGGTTCCCATTTTTTTTAATTAATTATTTTAATGTATGAAGAAACGAGCAACTCCAACGTAGCTACTTAAAAAACTCTCAATGTCTAAAACTAAAGGCGAAACTGGTTGATTGAGTTGTCACACGACGGCGCTCAGAGTGAGTTAACCAGTAACCAGAGTAAACCACCAAATATGCGATAATTGTGAAATCTTTGATGACGTCACAATAGACCTCCTATTGTTAACAATACGTACGGACACGAATGGTCCTCATCATCAACCGGTGACCGAATAGTGATGAGGACCGTTCTTCGAAACGGCCGTCCCGGATTAATTATTATATAATTAATTAAACTTGTATGTTGCGGAGGTTGCTGATACTTATGTGTTGTTTACCATCTACGCCACAGTCCTTGCTATCATTATTTATTATTTATGTGTTCGTATTTTTTATTAATGCTGATAGTATGAAATTAGTAGGTTATGAGATTAAACACCAATGAGAAATGAAAGCAAATCACGAAAAGGAAGACTGGCTAATTTTTCATAGTAACAAAATTTTTTAAGCCAATTAGTAAGCCAGGGAATTAAACGAAAATATTAATAAAGTGATAAGCTGTTGAAGTACTTTAGAGATTAGTTAATTAAAACTTTTTGTATTCGCAGCTACCGATAAGTAATTATTATTAAGCATTAAGATTAATAAGTATTGATGGTCGAATGAAGATCTGAAAATGCTCGTTTTTCGGAAAGATAACAACCAAACAGGACAATTTTTAGCATGATAGTTGAGCTCTAAAAACTTCTAACAAAAAGAAGCTATGAACCATGAAGTTAACATGCGCAAAATTGTGGTTCTCCCATTTCCCACGCTTCAATTGATAACTAACTTAAAAGAAACGATAGAATGAGTTAAGTGACAAATCCACGAGGGCCAAATAAGACTAATACCAAAGGCAATTTCATGATCTTTAATTAGATGTTGAAAAAAATCTTCACCATTCACTACTTGGCAATAGCCAAGTCTATTTGCAAACTCCATTTGATTGTTATGCACTACATTAAGTATTAGTCGAATTTCATTGGATGCGTATTTTCAAATCCTCGAGATTTATTCGCTTGACGCTATGGGAAAAAGTCTCAATAAACGTCCTCCTTCCGATTCATCTATTTGGAAAAACTTCATTTAAAGAGGCTCACACTTCAGTGTCATAATGAGGTGGAGCCCCATCTTGTTGCTACCAAAGCCTGTCATTCGGTAGGTCTAGATCTTCTTAATTAGAAGCTGGAACAAGGTCTTCTTCCAGGAGTCACAAGTATCTTTATCGAAAAAAAAACACTTTATTGAGAGAAACCAGTTGTCGAAATATTTATTCCAATCTGAAGTGCGTATCTCAGAAACATGCTTCAACGACTTCTCCCGGTGTCGAAAACCGCCCACCATCCAATTTATTTTTGACAAAGGGGAACAGGAAGAAACCATTAGGTGGGACAATGTGTCATTAATTCAATGTTGTTCTGAGATGCTGTGTGAGAACTGGCGTTATCGTGGTGAAGGATGATGCACCGATGTCTGCTGTCTTTTCTGATTTCGTTGAAGACTCGAGGCAAATAAATTGTTGTATGCCAATCAGCGTTTATTGTTTTTTATCCTCAAGAGCAACGGTAGCAACAAGCCCAGTTTTACGGATGGAAAAAGGAATCATTTTTTTTGAAGCCCTTCGTGTACAACCAACTTCTGTTGATTTTGGTCTAATTTGCAACGCCCAAACAGTGGAATGTTTTGTTTCTCGTTTGTATCAATATATCCAGGTTTCGTCACCTGCTACGATATCATATACGTTAGCAGAAACGCCACGATTGAACCTTTGAAGCATTTTTTTTAAGTTATACGGAATCCAACGACTGCAAAGTTTCTTCATGCTCGAGTAAAATCGTTTGTATTTGATTTTTACCAATGTCCAAGGATGTGCCTCTATCCTTCGATATGTCACATGTCGATGTGCTTCAATCATTTCTCGCACAGCATTGATGTTTGCCGGAACAACAGCAGTTGATGCATGACCTTCACGAAATTCGTCTGCGTCCACGTTTAATTTCTGAAAAGTGCTTCATCACCAAAGACAGATTGAAATTGATCTATACGTTATTGTTGAGTCACACGAAAATTTCAATTTTTTCACTAAATTAATTTTTTTGAAACGCGGCCGACTGTTTTTCTGCCAATGTCAAAGTTGAAGACAATTGAAAGATACGTGAAGTGCCATCTAGTGGCCAATTCCGGAAATTTTTGGGGGTTTCCCTCGTATCAGCAATGCCTGCTTACACGTTTATTCTCTGTTGATTTTGCGTATGTTCCGCTCACGTATCCGGTAAGAATTTGTATCCGTTCAGTACGGATAATTTTGGGTATTTTTCCATTGAGACAAAATGTAGATTCATCAGGAAACAACCTAAATATGGGTCATTATTGCACATAATTTGAAGTTCTTGTACAACTTGTATTTTGTGAGGATGATATTTGTCGCCTTGGCATTATCTAAATTCTCTTCCAATTTATTCAACAAAACATGGCAAACGAAAATTTTTTTGTAAAATCCGAAAATGTGAAAATATTTAAAAAAATAAGTTGACTTGGGTCCTATTTCTTAGTGCCTCGCTGTATAATGAAAAATATTTAAAAAAATACGTTGAAAAAATAACGGCTTCTATTTATAATCCTATTCAATCTGGAAAGCTCATTGGCATTTGACGAAGCCTCACAGGCTAGCCGGAGCGAAGCAAACATTCTATCTCACGCCTATAACGCAAGATACCAAAGCTACATCTTTTCATCTTCTTTCTGGGTGGCATATATGCGAAATATGCGTTTCAAACAAAAAATACAACGCCGACAATATAATGTAAACGAGATGAAAACATTTCGCAATGGTAAAATTACCATTGGAATCTATGATTTATCTTCTAGGGTGTTGTATCGCGCTGCGCTGGGGACATCGAGAAGATTCTACGGCTTGATTTAAATTGCCAATTAAGTACGCATGCGAAGATATAATGTATTGCATATCAATTGTAACGTTTACTTATTAAAATTTCTAATGCATTAAGCCCGTTTGGAGATTATTATTTAAAAGGAAAAAAAAAAAATTAAATCATCGTTTCGACGTGATTTATTCGAATCATAAATTTAATTAATACTTAATTACCCGTACAACTCTATAATTATAGAGATCTGCATTCGTTAGTGTAACCAACTAATACGCGATTGGGAAAAAGTAAAAGTAGGCACTGTACCCTACCAAATATAGATGAAAAAAAGTTACAACTCCCACTATTACATGCACCTATGCTAAATCGATTATTTTAATTACTGTGTGGTAATTTACATTGAATGGTGAATCAGGTTGCTGTAAGGTTTGTCAATCGAAGCGCAAACGTACAAATTATATAATTACGTTCTATTTCGTTAATGTACATTAAATCAAGGAAAAAGGGACAAAAATGGGTGGGTTTGTTTAACGCTAACATCGCCTGATACAAACGATTGCAAATAACAACGGAGCATCCGACATGGTGGAAATTTTCAGAAATATCTCTAGAACAACGCCGTCTGTTTGTTTAAAGCTTGAAACTTTTCAACCCCCTAACATTAGTTTTAAAATTTAGCCGATTAGGACTGGACTTAGTTTAAATTGCATTTGGCTACATTGATCTGCGCTACCGTTCATATATTTGGGGGGACGACTAAGAAAAACTCCGAAAAATAAGCAAAATTGAAATATTGATTTATTGATATATTGAAATATATATGCATGAACATAATTTACAACAGTATTCTCTTCTATCCCATCAAATTTATATTCTACCGCAGCTTCAGGCAAAATTCCTCTTAATCCCTTTTATGGGGTTATAAACGTAAACTTGAAAATATTGTCGAATATTTCCACAAAGGAATAATGCGAGATTCACAGAACACTCAGTACAACAAACAAAGCAGATATCGTCTTGTATTTAAAATAAAATCGATCTTGATAGTAGTTTAGTTTAAATTTAACCATCGTAATAAACGGGGGTGGTGCTGAAATGGCAAAACGAAAAGAAATTTCCATCGAAACGCGTTCTGCTATTATTACTTTACGTAATGAAGGATACTCAATGGCAGTTATTGCGAAAAAATTAAAAATATCGAAAAAATGGTGTATTTACAACATTAAAACGGGTGGCGGAAACGGGTTCTTTGGTTGATAAGAAACGTTCTGGACGTAAAAAGAAGACAACAGCTGCTGAGGATCAGTTCATGGTTCTTGTTTCAAAAAGAAACAGATTCCTAACGGGTCGGGAAATAACGCAGCAAGTCAATGTTTCACGAAGAAATCCTATTTCGCATTCGACCGTGAGACGAAGATTAATTGCGGCGGGCTTAAAGGGACGAGTAGCTGCCAGAAAACCGCTTTTGAAAGTTCAAAATAAAAGAAAAAAATTGCAGCGGGTACAAGAACACAGACACTGGTCATTCGAACAGTGGTGCAACGTGCTGCGAACAGATGAGTCCAAATTTGAAACATTTGGCTCCAAACGGAGGACGTTTGTTAGGCGACAGGTTGGTGAAAGAATTAGTGAACAGTGCATTTTACCTACAGTGAAGCACGGTGGAGGTAACGTAATGGTTTGGGGCTGTTTTGCGGGAACACCTGTAGGTGATTTAGTAAGAATACAGGGAATACTTCGTAAAGGGGGCTATCTCAAAATATTACAAGAGAACGCTGTACCAAGTGGGGAACGATTGCGAAGTCGAAACTTTACGTTTCTTCTCGTATATGCAGAAATTATCTAGCATCTCTGGAAGAAGAAGATCGTTTAAAAAGAATGATTTGGCCACCTCAGTCTCCTGACCTGTCGCCTATCGAATTAATACGGGATGAACTGGACGGAAGGATTCGCCAAAAAGGAGTGACCAGTTCACAAGATTTATGGAGGAAGCTCCAGCAAGCATGGACCGAGATCCCAGCAACATTTTTGAAATCTTTAATTCTAAGAATGCCACGAAGATGGACCGCAGTAATTAAGTCAAAGGGTGGAAAAAATAAAGACGAAAAATCCGTATAGACCTAATTATAATTAGTACAACATTTTTTTTTTGAAAATTTTGAGTTTTGTATAGTATACTCAATGTACAGAACTAAATTAAATTACAAATGATTTTTTGTTTTTATTAAATTAAAAAAATTAATTAAAATAATTAAAAAATTAATTAATTAAAAATAATTAAAAATTAAAAAATTAA
>LR736893.1:3633642-3658977 GCA_902654985.2 Oryctes borbonicus | reverse complement strand
AATTAAAAAATTAATTAATTAAAAATAATTAAAAATTAAAAAATTAATTAAAAAAAAACTGTATTTTTTAATCGTCCCCAAATATACGAACGGTAGTGTATTTCCTGATAAAATTTTCGGTTACATTCGCAACTCACATGCACGCCGCGTACGTGTCAATTTCACCATGATTAAGACATTAACAACTGAAAATATTCACCGTTTAAGTAGAGATCACCAAAGAGGGACGTGACAGTCCTAAAAGAGATTATCTGGTAGAACGAACAAGGCTATTTCGAACATTTTAGGTTAAATTTAGTGTAATTTTTACAAAACGCAAGCCGGAGCTCCATCGACACGGAATAATTATGCAAATCTTCGCAGAAATAAACCCCATATGTATACTGCAGTTCAAATCTGTTGTCCCGAATCTCGCAGATCTCCCACTTGCACGAAAACTGAAGAATTGAACATTGTTTCCGTTCTACGTAAATATAAACTTTATTCCATTAGCCGGTTTCACATTGCATAGAGCAAGCTTTGTATGGGTGAGGGACTACTGACAACGGAGTTGAACGGCAATGTACAAGAAACGTATTACCTGCTAAAATGCCGTAAAATCAGCGAACGCAGTCAAATTCGGACACGTAAAGCACATCTGGTAATGGCTACTTCGGTGGGTGTTCCTCGCATGTCAACAGATTTTATTGAATCAGAAGCCAGGGTACTTAAAATAATGAGTATTTATGTAAAAGAAGGCAGAAATGTGCATTGCTTATGTACGACTTAAGGAAAACAATTAACCTTGTTTTGATTGTGATATCGACAAGGCTCACTTTGAACGCTCCCCTTCGAAAAAATATCCCCAAATACCCATAAGAATCCGCATAAATAATAATAAAACAGTAATTCCAACACGGTACTTAATACATATAACTGTCAATATTTAAAACGATTTAAAATCCGCCTGCAAGCTGTTTACCAATCAACCCGGAGATTATAGCTTTCGATAAAGATTATGCGACGAGAATTATTTTCTTTGGCGAACCGATCAGAACCTTTTAATTCGATTCTGAAGGCAATCCGGAATTATTTCGCGACGATCTTTCGTGCGTTTCGTAAAGCCTCCGCTTTTCATTATTGAAAGTATTGATCGGATTGGTAATTAGATGCAATCGAGATGGGGTACTTTAATTTCAAACCGCGAGAACGATCGGCTTTTTCGGAGGCGATGGGGGAATGTTAATTTCGCTTCAACGGTTGCGTGATGTAACCCGTTTAAACGGCCACCTATACCGATTATTAATTTAAGCGCGCGGATTATAATAAAAATATTTCTGACTCGTTTTAAAAGTAGCTTGAATTTAATTACATTTTGTCATTCTTGAAAAGTGTTCCAGTACAATCTTTTTTGTGCCTATTCGAAAGATTACGAGAACAATTACGATGTTTTTGAGTTTAACAATTTATACCCGAAATGCTTCTTTTATACGGAATAATTTCGTTAAATTTGAAGCAACTTTTTCGATGGAATAGCGAGTCAATTTTTGCATGAATTTTAATTTTTATACATCAAGCAGGTACTAATTAAAAATACGGAATAATATCAGGGAAAAAATCAAATTATCACACTACATCGGATCGGAATACCGCCGTCTGCCGTCGCTGCGAATGCTCGCAATGTAAAGTCTGTACACCGCACAAAACGTGGTTCATGCCTTATGTACGAGGCAGTAACACGGAGTAAGGAGAACATCTACGTATCCCGGGATTTATAACAAAATAATTCACATATATCGCAGAATATTTACGGAGAAACCTAACACTATCTCATAAACAAAAGAAGATCAAAATTTTGCCTCTTACAACACCGTACGTCATTTCCTACAAGGATTCGCACCAACCTCGCCGGCATCTTCTCCGATATCTAAGCCATTCATCTCGCCTTACGCAGAGCCGTACCTCTCGCTAATCCATTCTAAATTCTAATTCGTCCTCATTTAAATTCAAAATCGCCAGTGCGCCGACAAACTACCCACATGCGACGGTTGTTTATGACGTCTCCGACATAATTTATTGGCCGGGGTTGGTCTCTGTTACCCGTTAGATCCCGGTCGCGGCGCAGGGAACAGCGAAAAACGAAGGAAAAAATGCCGATTTCACCGCTAGAGAGACGACGGCGTTGTTCCTTAACAGGCTCCGCTTAAAGTTAATCGCGTCCCAAAAGCGGACGTTTTATGGGAAAATTGCTTGTAGCGCGCGTAGCGTTAAGAATAAATTTTACGTGTTACGTATACAGGGTGCGTTGGAATCGTTTCTCCGCGTGGAATTTTATTTTAGTCCGGATCTGGCGTATGTACTCAATATTTTTTTAGCATCTATATAATAATGCTTGCTTGTTCAATAATAGAAATTACGATTAACCGATTATCAGAAATATTGGTGAGAATAGCGGAAGTCGATTCTTCAAGTTCGATTACGTCTGGAAATATATTATTAAAGACCTCTGTAGCGTGCAGAAAACATTAAAAAAACGAGGAGTAAAAAATTAATTGGAATCTGCATAATCTGTAAATATAGAAAATACCTTTAAACCTTTAAAATTACTTTCAAAATCAATAGATTATCGCCGCGGGCTAGATGAAATTAATAAAATTAGCCACCAGATACTCATATCTGTAGCATAACGTTTGATTTATGTCTGAATGTAATCTATTAGCGATTTTATTGCTGCCGATGTTATCCCAGGGTGACCTTAAGAATGTCTAGCTGCAATAAATCATATCGTACATATAATTTCATGCATAATTTTAATTTTAAATTAGATAATTGTATCATAAAAGCTGATCCTATTGGAGCTATACAGATTAAAAAAAAAAGAAGAAAAACAGCGCAAGGAAAAATACGAAACTCCCAAATAGGTACTACTACGCGCACAATTTAAAAAATTATATTGAAATCTACGGGGTGTCCGATAAGCTTGTGACTACATTAAGTTTGTCGGCTAATACGTTTATTGCCTGTAAAATGGTTACATCTACATCTCGAGCAATGCTTCAGCTGCTAGAGGAGGTCCCTTCCAGGTTACTGTGAGTTTGTTCTCGGATCTACGAAATGCTTTTGATCGTGTGAACCATGAGGATTTGCTGGAAGCATTAGTACCTCAAGGTTATCTTCCATCGGCGTACATTGAAACGAGCTACGATAAAAGGTTCAACTCAAAAAACACGTTCAAGATCAATTAACGCTTAAGATCAGGAGGATCACGGCAGCTAGAATTCATTTGTTTATGCCATGCTACAAAGCAATCCATGTTTGAAAATTGTAACATTAAATATGGATGATACGACAAAAAAAGACTTCCCCAACAAGCTCTAAAGCGGTAAAACGACTAAATTTCACCGAGAAAAATTGTGCACGACCACTCCCACTTGATTCCCGCCATCTACAAATGGAGATCATGGGAGCTAATGGATTTTCGATTTTTTTCT
This sequence comes from Oryctes borbonicus, assembly GCA_902654985.2. Classification (NCBI taxonomy): domain Eukaryota; kingdom Metazoa; phylum Arthropoda; class Insecta; order Coleoptera; family Scarabaeidae; genus Oryctes; species Oryctes borbonicus. The sequence continues at coordinate 3,655,507 of LR736893.1, read as the reverse complement.
CCCTCAAATAATCAATTGTTTAACGTGCTGAAAGCTGGCATTGTCATGATGAAGAATGGTGCGATGTTGTCAATTGTTTTTCTTGATTTCGTGAATGATTTCTGGCAAACAAGTTGTTTTGTTTCTAAAACAATGCTTGCAACATATCAGGGAACAAGCAATCATTCTTTGGAAGTGTTTCGTGACTTGCTTCAGCTGGGATGTTGTTGCTTAGATTCCTTACGCCGATTGATACGATCGTCATTTATTCCATCGGGAACATCGCAAAATCGATCAATCTTCGATATGCTTAAGCATGCTTCTATCTCACGGTAAGTCACAGGCTGAGGATTGGCCATGTTGCGCGTGGCATCGAAATTTATTGGAACAACGACCGATTTTAATCGACCTTCACCAAATTAATAATTCTTCAACAATAACAAATGCGAAATTTTCTCACTAGCGCCATCTACTGGTCGCTTGTAAAAAACTGAAGACGTCACCCTGTTATAAACATATACGTATACGCTCATCTACGATGGTAAATAGCGGAGCATACACGCGGAAATTAATTATACGCAAGATTCAATTTGTCAGAATTATCCCAGGCGCGGAAAACCATTTCTTACGAAGCGATACTGACTCGCAGCCGTTTCAAGCGAATACGTACGCTGAACAACAGGTGAATTGCAATAGTTAAAGCCCTGTCGATCGGCTAAAGACCAAAGAAACCTCTACCGAACGTTACGAGGTGTTTCTTTCATGCTTCGTACGTTAACCGTGTAGTTTTTGCGCGTGGGTTTTATTAAATTTATGCCTCGTCGATGCGAGATTTAAGAGCCTGCTGGGCTCAATTACAGACCACGTATTTAGCGCAATGTTTAGAGCCGTTGGAAAAACTCGAAGTATGTGCAGCAAGGCGAATTTCGCCGGAACGATCGATCTATCGAAAGTGGTTTTCCATTATTTTCTTTTCTAAAACGACGTTAATTCGTTAATCAAGAATTCCGCAAGGTAAATCACCGGACCGTTATGTTTTATAGTGGCGATTTCGCTATCTGCAGTCCAAACGCAAATTATACTATGTGATACGTATTTGCTAAGCATAAAATAATAACTCCGTTTGGTTAGATCAAAGTTATTCGTTGATATTATTGGGCGGTACAGAATCTCAGACAATATCTGGATAGGTATTTTGGGTCGTCTCATCGGACCAGTTATGTATGAAGAACCATTGAAATGGAATTAGTTGGGAGGTTGCATGCCCGACAAGATCTCCTGGGGGTTGTTAAAAATAGTGTTTGCAAAGTCGATGCCCCCCACAAAACATCGGAGAACTCCGGGACAGGCTCCAGAATGCCGATGTTAATTTCCAGAAAAATCATACAAAAGGGAATTCAAAATCCCGGATTGCGTGAGCATTTGCGCACCTCCATCTTGACCTTGAATTTATCTTTTGTTTTTTTTTTCATCCATCGTTGTTCGGTTTTGGGGTTGGCATTCTCACCTTCAGATTGAACTTGTTCGGTTTTGGACTTGCCGCCTTCATCTACTCCTTGAACAGCAACGATTTTAACTATATCAATCTGGGGTTCCTCAAGCTGAACTCTCGAAGCCCGCCACGTTTTGTAACTTTGTAAATTTCTGCTTTTAATAGCTTTTTTTTCTTTTCAGGATGAATGGCGGTCCGATGCCAATAGGTGGGTCGGTGCTCCGAGACCTGGCATGCCTCCATCCCCAATCGCGCCAGAGGTGAGTTAAAAATTAAATTCTAACTTTGCAGATGCGATATCTGAACCTATAACGTTATTCAATACCATTCTTTTCGCTGTATATAAATAAAATCAATTGGGAAAAAAAAACAAAATTTCCAACTGCTAAAATCCCCAAGACTGACTTGCAAGTTTTTCAAACTCAATTGACGATCGAATCGATACTAAGAATGAAAATAAAAAAATAAGAACGAGAATAAACAATAACTGAGAATAGATACACTTCCTCAAAAAAAAAAAAAAAACGAATAACAAAAAAAAAAACACGAGAGAAAAACAACTGAATAGCGCTTTAGAACGGGCAAATCAGTTAATAAAACCCACTCCAATTATCAATCTAGTAACCCGCGTAATGAGAAATCAAAGATGAAAAAAACAAAAAAACAGAGATAGAATAGCTTACTCTTATCTGTTATAGTGTGCCATGGAATTATATACGTACACATACATACGTACACAAAAAAATCATAATCGAAGCGGATAAAAACCTAACAATAAGCTTTAATCAAGTGTGCTATGCGTATATGTCTTGTTATTTTCTATCTCCGTCATTTATTTTCTCACCTCTCTTTTGTTTATAGTCGCGCACAACGCCTACTGCGATATCTACCGGAATCGCATTATACAGTTTTTTGACGGGTCAATTAACGCGTATTCATTTGTTTCGGCGTGCGATGCGATATCTTTTATATAAACTATAAACACTCTCAGATTGAATTATGATGAAGGATATTACTATTGACGTGTTACAATAACGATAAGGATGAAGGCGTAAACAAAAGAACAGATGGATTATAATGGAAAGAAACAAAAATAAATAAATAGGGTTATAAAATTTTCCACTGAAAATATACACTGCCGTCATAAAGTTTGAATGTCTCCAAAGACAAAAAAGAGCTACGTGAGCTACGTTCTTATTTAAGAAAAGTTAAGTTTTGATACCTTTTCCATTTGAAAATTTAATCGTAAATTCTTTGACACACTGTATAATTCATAGTTATAAAAGTTCACGTTTGTCAAAAATTTTCAAAAAATGCAAATATTCCATTTATCAAACGAGCCTTAAGTTGATCGAGGAATTAAAAAATGTAAAAATATACAGGTGTCCCCTTTGAATTAATAACGTGAGACACTCTGCATATAGAATCTAGATGCGGTGGAATCACTGTTCAAACGCAAGCATAGACATGCGATGAACAACTCGCGTATATCTATTTGATTAGAAACTAACTTGCAATGACGTATCTTAGATCTGGACATGGTACATTGAGCGAATAATCAACGTTGGCCATGTTTAAACAGTGAATGGTTAAGGTTATGACGGCTGTCCGTCACGTACATTTAACGAGATTGAAACACGCGACTCAGATTTTGTTTGTTTTTGAAACGGCTAACTGAGATCTTGTAAATTGAGTTGTAATGTCTCTGATTGCTGATGTATGCAGAATCAGCAACCAGCAAGTTAATTGAAATATTTGATTTTACGCAAAAAAAAATTGTAATGGCGGATTATTGTAAAATTAGCTACGTACAGTGCGTATGAAACCTTTTTTTTCTTTCTTTCTAATGACAATAATGGGAGAATAAAAAAAACAAATGAAAAACAACAGCAAAAACATATCAAAATATGATAAAAAAAAAAGAAGACGATCCCCCCCAAGTGCAGACTTGAGAGAACAGCTACAATTTCTGTAGAAAAGCTGTTAAAAGAGACTTTTATTGTAGACATCCCTAAACATAACATTTTATTTAAAATTATTTTTTTAATGGGGCACCCTATATATTAATTTAAATTGTTGTTAAGCTCCATTGCTCCCCCATTACTGGGTATTTGAAAAGTTATGGTTGGGAGTATGGGGGTGTTGAGCTTAACCAAAATTTAAATTAATATATAGGGCGGCCCGTCTAAAAACAAAGCATAAGTTAGGTTCACCTTGGAATTATGGAACGCTCTGTATAAATGTAAATAAATTTAAAATGTTATGTTTATGAGTGTTTACATTGAAAGTATTTTTGATATCTCTCTTACATCGAGCTTTTCCACATTATTGCGCCATCTTGTATACAGAGTGATTCGGTAGGAACTTCCAATATTCAGAGGAGGTGTTATGGGGACATAAATGATCAAAAAGAAGAAAGTAGAAAGACCGACTCCTCAATGTTGCAATTTTCTAAGAATATTTCGACAAATTGCAGTCTCTCCGTAACATAGGATGCTAGATCCCCAAAAAGCTCAATTTTCCAATTAATACATACATTGCCTTTGTTAGACCGCAAATCATGCTCACTGGATGTAATTCGCGTTCGATTCGCATTCAGATCTTTACGGGCTGTAGTGTACAACACATCAAATCTAACGGTAGAAATTGTTTTAATTGCATTTACGTTGTACGCCGTTTCTTCTGAAAGCCTCGTCGTTAGCGTTTAATATGCAGCCGCCTTTGATCGCTCGCAAAGTATTACAGCGACAAGCGCTTGATGGGAGGGACGACTCTGTCCCTGTGATCTTCCTCCCGCATGTTCGCGCAGAAATATACCAGGTTGGTCCGAAAAGTTTCCAGCCTAACACAGAAACAAGTATTGCTTTTAGTTCATTTTTCCCAGCAATACTTTAATCTCTTCAACCCGTCCAAATCGCAATTGGCATCTTGTTCTGCGAAGTAGGCTTTTGCGAATGTGATAGCCTCATCCTTATCCGCAACATGTTTGCGCCTTCATTAACAACTAGGGTTAGGGGTTAGGGTTAGGGTTATTGTAGGGTCTCTCCAGCTATAAGGCCGTAAAATTTAAATTTAATGTCTATGGTTCTTCAGTGTATGATTTAGTACTTATTGGTACAATACGTCTAAAAGAAAGGCAACTTCCAAAAAACAAAACTGGGGAACTTGCCCTAAAATTATAGACTTTCGTAATTAAACCTTCAAGCAAGGTTGCCTATTTTTCTTGTTTCCTAGTCCGATAGTTGTAATAGAAGCGGTTGCTAGACTTAACTCTAACAGAACACCCGCGCTAGATGTTAAATTCTTCTGCAATATGGAAACGAAAACTTCTGAAATAGCGTATTTATTGTTTTCTGAATGGAAACGATGGCCCTGGCTTGCGGCTCCTCGGCGAGTTTGCTATAGCCAATCACCGATGCCTGGACGCTGGTCACACTTCCTGTCGCCTTGGCCGCTATCCGAAGATTTTTTTTTTAGTATCGCAGCGCTCGGAATTACATCATCTGCATTTCACAACTTTTTATACACGTTAGTGTTGGGCATTGTACATAATACTTTTTTTTCTCTATTTTAAATTTTAGACATTTGTCGCTCATTTGAGAGGTAATGATGTAAGAGTTGCAATTACCTTGATTGCTAAATAATCCAATAAAGCTATTTTCAAGCAAATTTTCTAATAATTAGATCAAATATGCAATAAAGTTAATTACTTTTTATTGAACTAACAAAAAAAGTTTAGTGCTAAATAAGTTTTATAAATTTATAATAACAATTGAATGTATAAATTTTCATCTAAATGCCTCCGCCGGCAACTGTAGAAGCCATTTGATAGTCTTCCTGATCGCTACACCTCCTTCCCCCGCTAGCCCGGTGCAACGAATCACGTTCTTTGACATCGAGGTCGAACTATGCTCAAGAAGAAGCGGCCTATCAAGAGTTTCTTCTTCTGCGAACGCTTCACGTCCTTCTCGGTGCAGAATTTATTTTCTCCTAGGCGATTGCTAGCGCTAGAGCGGCGCATCTTCTAGCCCAAGGCGAATTCATCGCTGTGCCTTTCTCTGGATCTCTACGCCAGATTGTTGCTGGTCATACGAGGATAACTTGGAAAGTTCGTCAAATTTCCTACCTAATAGAAATATTTTGCTAGGTTTATTGGAATTGAGTCTTTTAATTGGTGCTCATTCTTTTTAAAGTTAAAGTTGAAAGTTTGCGTTTTAGTGTATTGATTGTATTGCTTTTATTTTGATGTTAACTCTGTTAAGTTGCCGGTTATTCTCGCTGGATGGATTGTTGCGTAATGATCAGAACTAGCCTGAATATCTCCAAAGTTGGATGGACTATATAAGCCCAAATATCTTGAAAAGTATCTGTTTTAGGTTCGTAATAAACAAGGGACTTCGAGACTTCCTGAGTCTCTTCGGTTTCGAGCTCTTAGGCAACTTGTGGCTGATCATAAAGTCAGCTTTCTTGAGGTTTTCGCCTTCTTCACTAGCCTCCTCATCTGTGTTAAGGTTTCGTTTTGGCCTTCGACCAGCTTGAGGATTCTTTCGTTGCTGTCATATACGGAACTGAGCATTTAGAATGGTCACTTCTGGTATCGATTAGGCACCCAACTGTGGCTTCTTCAGAGCAATTGACTACAAGCTGAAGGTAGTGCCTTGAAATTTCGGTTTCACGCTCTCTTTTTCATTGTTGATAATCTTGACGAGTATTGCCTCTTCAATGGCCCTCATTTGGTCCGTTAAGAGGTTCACCTTTCAACTCACTTTTTTCCCTTGAAGAGAGAGGATCTTTGAACCTAGGATCTGTAGCGGTTTGCTCCCACTTCGAAGATTCTTCCGGAATGGAGCCTTTGGATCTAGGCCTTTTCCACTTGATTTCCTCCTCCTTCAGCGGCTGTAAGGCTTTCTGCCTGATTCCTTCGGATTTAAGCTCCTGCCTTATCAGTTGCTTCATTCTTTTCCCCGCGACACCACTGAGCTGCTTATTATTTTCTGGTGTGACAGATTCCTGTACTTCCTGTATAACCGGAAGTCAAGATAATTGATGTATTTCCACGTTTTCAGAATTCTCCAACTGATTTATGATGTTAACTTAGGTAATAATAACTTTGGCGATTTATGTAACATAAATCTCTAGAGTTGAGTTTCGAAAGTACCGTTTTTGTTTGTCTTAATCTTTCCATTAGTACCAATAAACACCTCTTCAAACTCGTTTTCTTTACGATACCCAAGATACCTTTCTTTTCCTCACAATAAAATTATCTTCGACGACACTGTAGCACCTTCAATAGGTTCGTAACATGACAAGAGGAGAACTATTCATTTTATTGTTGTTGTAATTGTTTCTATAAATGGAAACGTGAAGCTGGTTGTGGAGAGGACTTGCTTTTGTGTGACGTCGCTCTTCGCCGTAATAAAGCACTGGCCAGTACCGGATTAGGTAGAATTAAAATATTGTTTTCTAACAGGGATTTATTTATGTTTAATTAATTAATTTAAGTTAAGAGCCATTGTTTGTTATCAAAACAAATGCCTACTTCACAAACACTTTGATAACAAATGAATAACTCTTAATTTCGACCATTCTTGCGTCTTGCATCTTCAGTTGCAATTCCAAAGTCGTTATTTTCTAAAATCCAGCAGATTATAGTAATTCCCAACAAAAATATATTGGTTTTCCTTTGAAAATGTATTTGGCGCAATTATTCCTCCGCAATGCGGCCCTGGCAAGGATCTCTATAACCATATAACAATCGATACCTTAGTCAGAGTTTGCAGGGTCGTTGCTTGACGTTAAATATTTATGAATTTTTCTCTATTAGGAAGCTACCATTCTTCTACACTGGTAATGCATTTATTGAGCTAACGTAAGGTCCGCGTAAACGATCGGGTTAGAAACCAGTACTGTCTTCAGTGGCAGAAGGAGAGTCGCTGATGTCAGTAGAATGGGGGCCCAATTAAATATTATTTAATTTTTTTATTTTTTTATTTATTATTTGAGTATGGAATGATGTATAATGTTAAAAAAAATGTCGAAATTTATGTCAAAGAGATGTACGTTGCAGCTATTTTTTTTTCAAATTTCTTTGTGCAAGAATCAAATCACAGTTAATTTTTGAAATTGGTGAAATAACGATTGTTTTTGCTTAATTTGGTCATAAGACAAAAATCTTCAAGTGACTTTGGTGTAAGTCCAAGTGAAGATTTGACACGCCGGAGAAGATCGAAGGTGAAACTCTAATGGTGAAAAATACATTAAAAAAGCAAGACAAACTTTAATACTGGTCTTCCAATATTCCATATTTTAATTGATTTAATGTACAATATTCCTCAGCTATCTTCCATATAGGCCAAAATAATTCCAATTAGGCAATACATACAATTTACCACAAAATCTAGTCCCAAACTCGCCGTTTTATGTAACGCAATACGAATTCTTATTATTGCGTTGAGCCCGCATGAAATTAAATAATTATCGTTATTACTAGAGCTCTGCCCCGGCTCATCTCATGACCTATTTCGTTACATCATACTCTCGTATTCGCTGAAAACTACGCGTCCTTTACGAGACGAGCCTGTTATCTTTCACATTCGCTAAAGAGTGTCTTGCAAAACTCAAGCGCTTGCCGGTTTTTTCTGCTCGCAGCGTATGGAGATGCTAGAATGCTGTTCAATGTTTACGTGCCTTTTTTACACGTTTATGTCGATATACAGGGTGGATTATTTAGAACGTATCTAAACCGGGGTATTCTCTCGTGATTTTCTTGATGCCAACCAACTGCTCAAAAAATAAACACTTCTTTCCGAGATTAATTGAAAAGCGAATTAATTTTTTTTACAGGCCGAAGGACCCCCAGTTCAAGAGAAGCCCGTGGATCTCAGTAAGAAAAGCACTGAGACAACACCGGTGGTGCTACAAGTACCCATTTATCCTATGCCACCTCGACTAAAGAATCCACCGCCAACGCCGAAGGTTACCAGCTCACCTACCGGTAAGTTGTAAATTAATAGAATTCCAAAAAATTTTAAACTTTGTGCAACAAAAACAAAAACAATTAAAAATTGTCTCCGCATATCTTTATACATCAATATCTTAAATTCACGATATCTCACCTGCAATAATTCAAGCTCACTGAACGCTATAAACAAATTCTCCTCTAAGCGGCATATTTGCAGGTTCACACTTAGGAATTTATCGCGGAGACCGCGATCTTTCAACTAAGCATTTATGGTCCTATGAGACACAAAACCCTATTTATCTTTACGCCGAAGCGACTACTTACGTCTAACAAACGCAGCCAGATATGGACGTGTAAATGCAAGTTCTATTGGTTGTTAGAGGCACGACCTGGCTACCTTACAACAACACGATTAGTCTGTTAGGTCGTCTGAGCGATTTACGTTAGAGTTAAGGCCGTTTAATGCAGATGCAAGGTGTCAAATTCTTGCTAATACGCGGCGATTGGGAAAGAATAGCGGTGCTATGGTGGAATCTTGAAGAATTCCGCGATGATTTTCTTTGGTTAATTGTTCCTTTTTTACTTTTTTGGAAATAGTTAAATATCCAATTCATTATAATTAAAACGACTCGCCTAGAACATCAGCAAAAAAAAAATCTTGAAAAACAATTGAACGAATAAATCAATAACATCGATTTCACCTAAGTATTAAAATTAACACCTTTTTTTAATTTACTAAAAGTTATTGATGATAAAAAAAAGTGACTCGCAAAAAATCTAAGATCACAAAAAATGTAACAAAACAAGAGCGAAGTCTATAGAATAAAAACCAGTAGTGTCGATCTAAATGTTAAAGTAATCTTTTATCTTTTGTATTTATTAAAGACGCAAGTGCTTAAATCTAAATCTGCTAGGCTACATTGTCTAATTTCCAAGCGCGCGAACCGACTTCCGTCTTATCGACTGTTTGACTAAAGAGTTTAATAATTATTGCTATAGTGTTTAAATTGAAATAGGAGACCACCTGCTGTTCGAACAGGCACCTCTATCTCGGCTACGGTAAGTCTGAGAAGTATGTTGTTGAACCATTAATTAGTTATATGAACGGACACCTAGGTGGAAAAAGATGGAATGTATATTCGAAGACAAAGATAATTTGCAGGTTGGCGATGTTGAACTTGTCAAATAAAATTTTTATATTCAATAATATCTCACCCAACATTGTTAAATACGCAGCTACGACACATTCTATTTGTACAACCTGAAACTGAGTTTTCGCCGTAAAATTGCAAGTTCCTGAAATTTGCATTACTCGCCTTCTCTCCATTTTCTTCAAAATCAAAATTTTTATTTTAACATTTTCCTACAAACCGATACAGAATGAACTTAGTAGTAAGCCATTAGGTCCCATATTAGATGTCTACATTGTACGGTTGCTCAAATTCGCCAATATCAATCGTTGGAAGAAGATAGATCGCGTACTCCTATGGCATATTGTAGGTTGCAATTTTAGTTATTTGAAAATTCTATTTAAGAGAATATAACGTGAAATGCGTGTCGTAATTCGGCGTGATTTAGCCAAGAGGTGAATGGAGGCAATCTATCTCTTTGGATATAGTCACCTTGAGAAGGCGTATTTGGCTAATTTTTTCGAAAGAACTCCTAGTTTTGTGTTCTTCTTTTCTACCGTCTTCCTTACCCAATGCCATTAGTCTTTCCTGAGATTTCTGATTTAATACTAATGTTTTGCATGCGTACAATGCTGTGAGTCTCAAAATAGCTGCAGTTCTCAATTTTGATTTTAGCGATAGGGCTTTGGACCTGATAAGGCAATTCGCTATTTTTGCGCATTTATTCGCCTTCATTAACCTTCTTTCCATTTCTTTTTTTTTCCTGGCAACTGCTGCTGGGTAATAATGCCCCCAGACATGCAAATTCCGTTACCTGTTCACATTTCCCTTTTCCTTATTTAGCATCTACGTACCTTTAATTCTTCCGTGATCCGTTTCATTACCACCCTTCTAATTTTGTTGTTTCTAATAATAATAAATTTGAAGTCTCGCTTTGGCTGCAACTTCATTTAAATCTCTTGAAGCTTCCAAAAGATCTGCAGAAAAGTAACCGTTATAGATTTCTGGAGATGCTGATTTCCAATCTAAGAAAGGAAGTTGGTAGTCTCGAATTTTGAGCTTGGTATCACGAGAAATCATGGTATAGCACTTTTCTTCTTCTTCTCTAAAAAAAAAAAAAAAAAAAACAGGAGAAAGCCCGACTACTGATCATTTGCGTATAAGATCAGAATGGCTCAATATGCTTCCAAACACTCCAATGTGAAGAACAAGCACTGGTATATTGACTCCATTGCTTTTAGATCCTTTTCATGTTGCATTAGCTAGAATGGTAATGGTCAGCTTCTCTCACAGGCTGAGTCTGATTGCATCAATGGAATGTTCTTGCGGCTACCAACTAGCGATTATTATTATTTGGCCTTAGCGCCAAACTCAAGAAAAATATTCGGTTATGAACGTGGATAAAGTAATGCCAATCGCCATAATCTCTTGTAATCAGTTATTTGGTTTTCAATGCTCCCAATATTGGCTGTACGTCTTCAAAAAGCATCATTTCTGGTTCAAATTGTCGCAGCTTTCTTATAACCTGATAATTAGAAAAGCTACATTTCCTCAACTAAAAGCTTGTATTTCCTGAAGAATACGATTTTCTTTTTGGCGTGTCACTAAACTTTTTCAGAGCTTTCAGAAATTGCAAATTTCATATCCACATTTATATTCAATGTAATCCAAGATACTTCCAAGGATTCCAGCGCTGTTTCCAACCATTTCTTGACGCACCCTATATATATCCACTTTACTTTTCCATCAAATGGAACCTTTCAAACATCACTCGAAAACCTTATTCCAGTTCCCCAATCCATCTTCATCGCTACTTGTCGTAAACAAACGGTGATTACCAAACCCACCATTACATTACTACCAGGTGATATAGAATAGACGTGAATACACGTACTTATCCCAAGACAAACGCAGCAAAGACAATCCACATTGCTCCACATTTATTAACATTCCTCTAACCTTATACGCGTTGAAACGCCTGAATGTTGCCTAACATGTGAGCGTACGTCCGCAACGACATCTCTGAGGTTACTTTTAGATCGTCCGCATGGAGGTAAGGTCCCGCAGAAGCTACCTTCACCGTTCACGCGATTGCGGATCGCTCTTCTTCATTATCTTACGCTGCACGTTTTGTGGCTACAAGCGAAAACGCAGTAGTGTAGAAGGAAATAAATAAGTGATGAAATAATATGTGTAGCTAAGGCGATACCTGGCAAAGAAATCCTGAGTGTACTGAAGTGTTGTAACGATTTGTTGGCAACATTTTTACCGTCTGTTTTGATTACAACATTCTATAAGAAGTATCATCGTATTATTTTGAAGCGGATCGCACCATTGCTGAAGTCCAACATCATGTTTCTTGTTGTTTTTGTTTAGCACCAACATTTAACGCTGTTGGTTTAAGTATTGCCTTGCAAATTGTTTCGATCTCCTTGGCTTTGCTTAATCCCGCATCAACTTATACATTTGTTGATTAACGAACTCATCCACTTCTTTTTCCCGCCATATCTCAATTTTTTCCGAATTTATCTCTACGTCTTGCGTATCAGAAACTCTTGTTATTCTGATCTCGGCCAAATTCCTTTCTGTTCGTTCCGATTCCTTCAAAAAGAATATATACAGAGCGTTTAATAAGAGCCGCTATTGGCGATTCCATTTCAAACGCACCACGTACACCTTCCTCGCTGATCGAAAGCCGTACGTCACAGTAAGAGGTTAGACCTCAACGTCCTCGTAAGATCTACACAGCCGCCTTCGCAATGTAGGTTGTTCGCGGAGCATCCTTTGCCGAAGTGAGGCCTAGGGAAGGCACGAACTCGGTTTCTCACACATCCATCTTTCACCGTTCTCGGCTATGCTAGCTTGCGGAGATGCATGGCCGCTTGAAACCGTCGTTAGCATCGAACGGCTTTGCGCAATGACATTGGAAAATGGATGGCTCGTGTAAACAAGCAGGATACCTTGCTAAAAGCTAAAAGCTGATCGTGTAGAAGATGATCCTATTCCTCTAGCCTGTTGGTACGACGCCGATGGATGTACGAGGTAGAGAATCCGTGAAGATCGTGATGGTGAAGTGAATAGAAGTAGGTCAGCTTGTACATTACGTTCTGCTATGTTCTTAAAGGTATAATGTACTTGCATGTATGTAAAATTTTCCACATAAAATCTTTCACTATTGCTACTCCTAATCGGCTCGCGGTGATGAAACGTTGAGGCTAATAAGGAAGGTGTTGGACGTGTAAATCACCAATTGTGATTAAACTTTGTTAATTTGTGGAGTACATTGGCTATTGTTTAACAGCAACCTCCGCTGCGACAATTTTTTTTAATTAATTAAGTATTGGGGATTGCCTATTTTGCCGCATCACGTAAATAGAAAAGAGATGCAACAATGGATCAAGGAAGTACATGGCTTTGCAAAAAAAAAAATGTTAATAACTTCTGAGCGGCCAGAAATAGAAAAAAGTTTAAACCATTTCAGCTCTTTCGGCTGGTGAGCCCAAAATTTTTTTAACAAAATACCTTCGCCACCGCTACTCTGTTCCTGCCAGCAAAGAATCAGCCTTGGACTGTTATACATTAAATGCGACAATGGGCGTAACCCAATTTAGACCAATTAATGCCGTGTCGCTGTCTCTCTCACGCTTACGAACCTACTTCCCGTCGCGTCGTCTGCATATATTGACTGCGTACTTAGGTGCGCTTGACCCCGACGGGTCAAAGTTACCAGTCCCGTGACATCTCCACGGCATACTTGCTTCGATCGTGTTTATTTACTTTCGCGTACGTTGCAGGCAGGCAACTTTAGAAATAATTGTTACGTGCATGCAGGCGAATGCGTTGTATGGAATTAATGCCAATTGTGCCGATCTCTACTTGGAAAAGCTATGAATAAGTAATTTTTTTCCAGAAGGTGAACAAGTAGAAAGTATCTTTATTTATTACATCAATTTTTGCGGAATTCCAATTGTAAGTTCTGAGGGCATTAAATAATCGAGACCAAATTCTTTTTTTACATAGGAGGCATTTGTTTTTCCATTTGAGTTTAATAGTTGGTAGAATAAGCTTTCATTTTATCAAAGAGATCTTCTAACTTCAGCACCCTCTAGCGACTAAAATTGAACCGGCGATCGAATTTGTATCGATTCGAAACCAAATTAAGCAATTATCTATAATCGGCATGGACACATGTATAAATATTAATTATCCAGCTTCGCATACAGATCCATTATAATTTTTTTGAACTTGTACGTACCAAAATCTCATTTGCATGCAAGTCTCCCAATTTGATTTGTGATCCCGATCGCGCGACTAATAAGCTACAAAACGCAGCGAATTCTTAACGAATTAAAGACTTCTCACTAGCTCACCAGCTTCAATTTGTCTCGAAAGTATCCGATAGAAAAAAATTGCATTTGAAATAGTTGCAATTTCCTACTGTTAATGTGCTTGAAGGTAATCTGGTCGGAATATTAATGATGCCAGCTTGAAATTTAATAGCTGTTACGTTACGTTTTGATGTCGGATCTCGCCGAATACGTTGTCAATGTGATAATTCAATTAAATCAGGTAGGTGATGACCTTTCACTTTCAAATGCTTGTTATAGATGTTACTGGTGAAGATGTTTGTACAGTCGATGGGAAAAATCTTGCTAATTTTAAGCTTAGAGCCAATGGGAACAATATATTTTTTACAAATTCAAAAATTGCAGTCATCAGCTTTAAGGGTTGTGTGGAAGCGTCTTTATAGCTGATTGTGAATGTACAAACATTCGTCTACCGGAGCTACATAGATGTCGGCTCGAAATGACAACGCCTTATGTAAATCTCAACGCGGTATTGAAATAGAAAAAGTAGATTTTCAAGAACAGGATGTAATCTCTATCTACATGTTTGCGTCTTATAATACCAGAGGCGTTATTCTGCTGTTTTGCTATGTTTATATACGAGGTGCGTTTGCATAATTATACGTGTAATTCTGGTGAAAATCTTGCGGATCTTTTAATAATAATAATAAAAGTACTTACAAAATTTTGGGAAATTGACGAAAATGATTTAACAGCTCGATTTGGAGCGGCTCACAATAAAGTGTAAAGACTATACAACGAAAGGAATTTTTTTTCCTAACATTGTCATCCCATAAGAGTTATCGCTACATCAATGCCATTGGAATGAACATTTTTCTCAATTTATTTTGGTGGCCGACAAAGCCACATTTACACCAAAGAAGATAATAATTATTTGGGGGGTCGTCCCTGCATGTAGATAGATATTTTCAACGCCAACTGTAAAATGTAATTTTCTTCTCGGCAACGCTAAACATAGCGTGTTTCTTTTCCTATACGTTAGATAATTATAGGTCTTTACTTTTAATACCGAGTAGCTTGAATGGAGCAGGTTGGATTTTAACATGATTTTTTCTGTTAATTAATGCAGGTGTTTGCGCAAGATCCTTGGATTTAGAATTCAAACATGCTAATTTACCGTGTTTACTCTTTAAAAGATTGAGATGTTATTTGTTACGTATGGAGATGGGTTTTTCATCTGGCTAACAGATCCGCATTCGGTAGGTTCGGTTGAGGCCAATTTGTAAACTTCGTAATTTGCGGAGGAACTGTTGAGTTATATTCGGGCGTCCCGCAGGGATCCCATTTGGGATCAATAAATCCATTTGCTTCTTATTTTCTCTTGTTATTTTTATATTTGAGATAATCTTGACAATAGAATACAGCCAGATGCTGTAATCTTATATATCCACCTAAAACGGTGAGGTGTCCCGCAGGGATCTCATCTGGGATCATTACGATATTAATGAATCCGCTTACTTTAGAAATTCTCTTTTCTTTCAATATGCTGACGATCTAAAAATATTTATTTGGACCTCGATTATGGATTGGGTCGAGTTTAAATAAATTTGGATCATGTGCAATAAGCCTGTACGAAAGTGAGCCTTGTGTACACTGGCCATACTGCTTCGTCGCTTCCCGGCCGCCCAAGTATACTTTTGTCCCATCATATTAAGTTTCTGTTCAGACCAAAATGGTAAGAATTCTGCAATTGGGTCTTTGCGTAAGCACTTTGGCTTGCTTTTTTGCATAAATTGCTTAATAAAAGTGTCCAAACCTTAATTCTTTGATTTGCTTCTGTGTTCCATCCTTAATTATCCTTATTTCGCTATTACAAGTTTTTAATAAACATAAAATATTCCTCAAAATTATTTTTATTGATTTAACCAACGTCTTCGCAAAAAAATTAAATAAAGTTCGGATATAACGAATTGGTCCACCTCTATATATATTACCTCACGACACCCCTCTAGAAAAACGATTCTTCCAATTCATTATGCATACGAATCCTTCTATTTCTCCAGTCGATAATAATAAAAAAAAAACACATCCGTAAATCAACTGTTTTTTTTTATTATTATTACTATAACCGGCGGTATTATTTTAGATCGTGTGTTTTGAACGGAGCATCTTTGAAACGAATGTAATCGACGTAAAACCTTGTAGGATATCTCCCATCTTTCTCTGTCGTCCGCTTCGGAACGCTCTCTATCAGGTTTAATTGCGGGCGGATTTATGAGATTTGAACATGACCATCGATACGAAAAAGGTCCGCCGGATGATGAGCTACGATCGGCGAGGTCGTACCTTGTATCGGCATCATCTTCATCTCTAAGTGAGAGCGGTTACTGGTCCGCTCGATCGCCAGAACCAAGGTTGCGGGACTTTGTAAGTTATGGCGTGTCGTGCATGTACAGCTTCTTGCGGATGTTTTCAACCGGAATCGATTTATTCGATTGATTTCGTCGATTTCGTAACGTTAGCGGGTTTAAATAGTGACGCTGAATATCGGAAATTTTTGGAAATGTTTCAAATCTTCAAAATCCAATTTTTAAAAGAATTACGACTTCTTTTGTGTCGCAACCTCGATGAACGATGGGTTCAAGCTTTCCAATATTAGGATTATTTCACAGAGAAAAGCTCTTTTTGACTAAAGAGCGGTTGGAACAGACGAATCTACACCATCTTGTTTAGGTTCCGTTTTCTGAAAAATCGAATAGATCCAAACGAAAAGAAGCTGCGTCAGCATCGATAGGACTTAGCTTTAATCTTACAAGCTGCGAATATGGCTGCACGTCAAGAAAGTAAGTAGCGTCTGTTTTAAAACAAATCAACAAAAGTCTTACTCGGTCAGTTAAAATTAAAAAAAAATATATTTTTTCAATAAAAGGAGACGCTTTAAGTTTGCACAACTGACGATAAGGCCATTTCGAAGAAAGATGATTTCTCCAGATTACAAAAATTAATGGAAATGCAAGAGTAAATGTAGGCCAGATGGCATTAATGTTACTGAGATCTTGTGCCAAAAATTCCATTAAACATGTCTTAGAATATACAACAAATCGTAGGTTGCTTTTGCAAGAAGAAGCAGTTCTGCGGCATATGCATTCTCGGGATGAAATTAGCTGTGAAACCGCATCACACAGTGACTTTCTTAACAAAAACTTCCCTATTAAGAATCTGTTGCAAGTAGCAATGCTATAGGTGGCAAACCGCCAATACACTTAGCGGTCAATAAGATCATTCCGCGACTGTATAACATCGTCAATTACGAAATGCAGAGGTCCGTCAAACGTCTAATTAGCCAATTTCCTTGTACGGCAAGTGAAATTAGGTGTTAGAATACAGCCGGCCGAATTCTTGTGTGCCACCGAAGGTCTTTCAGATGCTAAGTATTGATGAGTAGTGAATGATTGATCAATTAATCAAAAAGATCATTATTAGTGCGTAATTAGCGATTGCTAAATTGAGATAATTCTCGTATCGAAACGATTTAGAATGATATTTGGACTCAATAGGTTATTATGCGTTATTGCGAGAAATTATTGCGTTAATTTTAGAAAAGAAAATCGTCTAAATCTTGGAGAATCGTTCGAATTTCTTTACTTTTCTTCTACTTGCGACATCTCTACTATTCTTCAGTCACCCGTACATACGAACCGATCGAAGAACTAACGTAATACGCACAGAAAAAAAAATCTAATTGCCTAATATAGCGCGATCGCGACCCAACCATTTATAGAAAATCTTAATTAGCATCAGATCCTAATCGTATGGATATTAAACAATCGCCATTGCAAACACTCCGCTCGCAAAGATTCTGATTCGCCGCATCGATAAAGGCCATACTAAACCGCTACCCGTAAATCAGTGCGCGGCTGAACGCGCTGAAAAGAAATCAAGTAGAAGCGAACCACTTACCATTTGCCAACGGTAATGAGTTCTCCAAGGACCTATACGAATACAAATAACGTCTGTACGCGTTTGCTAGTTAAGGAGAGCTTTTTTTCTTCGGGATATTTTCGTGCGACGACATCTAAGCCGCAGATTCGAATTTGCAGCGTTAATTCTAGCGCACGGAATTTTTTTGCAGATTTCGAAATGCGCGGTCCAAATTCTTATTTCGATGTAAGCCTTGTGTTTTTTGTTTGGGCTTGAGGAATAAGGGAAAGTAGGTGTTAATTGGTGCAATAATTGAGTTTCTAGATCGGTCCTCTCACCGCTAAAACTGCAATGTTTTTCGATAGAGCTTTAGTACTTCCATTATTATTTTGTCTATATCAAGCATTCAAGAGCTTAGAAAGGTCTATTTTTATTAAAACCATTTTTGCAACAATATAAACAATCTCAAGTACAAGTTTTTCCAACAATTTCAAATTATTGCTATAAATTGCTGTTTTCATGAGTGGAAAGATAAATTTGAGGTTGCGAAATTTTATTTTTGTTATAAAACGCAAACCTTAACGCCTATAAAGCTCCTTGACATGGCTTGAAATTGATAGATCTTCCGACCAATTCCTTTCCTGGTTGGAAGTCTGTTAGTAGTTGGATAAAATAATTACTTTTTAGTTGAACGTAATTAAATGAAAAAAACCAAGTCATCATTGTTATGAATTAACATTTTGCTGTTTGACAAATTAATTTAAGTCTGAAAAGCTTCATTTTTGACATGAAACTCCACATCATGGAATTTGAAATTAAAAAAATGCTTTCACCAATTTGTTTTTAAATTGGAAGTCTTTATTTTTTTTAATTTTATAAATAAATATAAACAATTACCTCTTAATAGGTCCAAGAATCTTCTTTGTGAAGCATTCTTCTCAGCGAAAAAATACGAATTCCTTCTTAAGCATCGAAATTCAACATTTAAAAAGAACCAATTGAATAAATCGATAAACAATTAAAAAAATCTTGCCTTCTTTGAGAAAATCACGATTTCTTGAATTCATTTACAACAGCGTTATCTTTCTCCAACATCTAAGTACGTATGTGTGTGGAGACACCGTTCTGTGTGTGGCGGCTATTAACGTCATTGTTCATAATGAGATGCGTTTGTTGTTACCTGTTGAAGGTGTGACCGATTAGTTGACTGGCGAGGTATGAATATGGCGTTAGAACGTGACGCTTTAGAAAAGCAGTTAAAAGTAATTGATCCAGATGTGTTTGAGATCAAGTAGGTTGATGGTTAGAATTGGAATAATTATTAGCACTTTTAAGCTGTTTAATTATTGTTAAAAGGCGTAAGGCCAACTACACGATTTAATTTAAGCCATGTACAAATTTCCTCCATTCAGCTTTATTTCTTGCACGTATTTGCTGCTTCTATAATATATCGTCAACGCTCTCATTCCATGTGGTTCTAGATCGTCCGCTTGATCTAGGCTCGTGTCTTCTTGCTTGCCAAACGTGCTTCACTGTCCTGCCAATTCCTACCAATTGCCTAAAGCAGCCTGGTTGACGGTCTTCTATTCTTTTAAGGATTGACTGAGCCTGAAGCTGTTCTTTCTGATTACGAAGATACTTCATTTCCATGCTTCGCTTTTCATATTTTCTGTTAGGATCCAGCTCTCACATCCAAAGGTGAGAATTGGAACAAATATTGCTTTACCCATCTCTGCTTTTGTCGATATTGGTAAGAATTCGGTTGAATTGAAATTATCGAAGATTTAATTGAAATTTTGACCAATGTCGTTATCGGACATGTTGGTTGGAACTTATTCATGTTGTTGCTGGTCAAAGTTCTTCGGAAACGAGAAAATCATTTCCAATTATCGAGCGACTCTGGATTTTTGTAGCGATTTTGCCTTTCAAAGAATTTTGTCCATTGCCCAACGAATTTAATTAAATAATGGAGTATCCTCAGAAACGATGATTCTTGTTGCCCTGAGATTTTATGCAACTTGGTCATTTCTCAGATGACTGCTTAGATAGAGAGAGATAAGCAGGATTCATGGTTCAGGACATGGCATCAGCTTGAGTTTACATAGAACTGAAGCATAGAAAAGTTCATGATTGTACAAGCGAGCTTAAATGTAAAAATGTGTATTTCTTGCGTAGAATTTTACGTTTTGGAGCAATGTGATGCCTTCATGATTCGCACATTCTTTCCTGTCTCTTTTAAAAATTGAGACAATAACACCTAACCGCCAGTCTTGCGGTACTCCGCTTTTTTTCCAGGTTGTGTTGAAAAGCTCAAACGTTGCTACACCGGCGTTTCCCATATTTATCAACATTTTAGTTGATATCCTGGTCGTTGCACGCTGTCATCCCGCTCTCGGGTATTTTTTTATTGCTGTTGCCGCTTATACGAGAATCATCAACCTGTTTCTCGGTTCTTTCCACTGATTTATCCTTCTAAACAAAAAGAAAAAAAAATCGCATCCAGTTTCTAAACGATCCATCTAAATCTCAACGCTAAAATTCCACCCAGTTCTAGCCGTAACAATCCAGGTCAGTTCCATAAATACGTAGCATTTAATACGGTCCGTTCTATGTTGATGACCGCCAAAACACGTTGAAGGGTCGAAATTGTGAAAAGTACGCGCGCGGGCAAAAATTCTCCATGTAATACGGAGCCTATATCTACGTAAGTGAATAGCCGTATCCCTCTTACTAATAGAATGGTTCTCTTATAATGTATATCAAGGTCTGTGGTAGATAGTAGCGATACTATAGAATAGAACGTTTGTCCGGAGATAGATTTGTATGACTTTAAAATTATCTCTCGAACGTATATATTACGATACATACTCATATAAATACGTAAGTGCATATGTGAGATTGTAAAATGAGAATGGTTCGCTTTTATGGACATTCTAGAGCGATTTTGATACGCTTTTAAATGGTTCGAGTGGGTATTGTTGTAAATTTAATGAAGGTAGCGGTTTATTTTAGCTTATCGTGTTAGAGGTTGGCGACATTGAAGACTAAAAATTATATAGTTAAAAAGGAAAAATAAAGTTGATAATGTTCATAGAAAAAAGATATTTTTAATTTTTTTTTTTTTGTACACGATACATTGTTGTAGACGTGATGAGTTTGTAAAGCTTTTAAGGCTTAATATACTTGTTTGTCAGATTCGATTTTTGTTCTTTTTTACTGCAAATTAATCCTAATCCTAATCTTAACATATGTATGTTATATTATAAAAAAAAGATCACATCCAGCATGGCCTCAAGATCGTAACCATTAATTGATTTTAACAACCAAAATCTTACAATTCAATATTGCTCTGCGTAAATCCATTCAATTTTTTTTATCAACAATTTTTAATGTGTTTATTAAGATTGTTGCTCTGTTGAAACAAGATTCTTTCGCCAATAAACGTCTTTTGTTAACGCACAAATAATATTTCAATTCAATCGCCTCAATAGCAACCCCAAATCAGCGTCACATTTAGTTTTGGTAACATATTCCTCCTTCCCTCGTTCTCCAACTCCAAATCTTCTTCCATTAGCAGCGTGTCTAATTTTCACGCTATTTAATTTACAATGGTCCACCGGCAATCCGAAAGTTCAAATTTCGATGAGATTGCGGGGACTGAAAGGGGGTATCAGGGTATAAGAACAACGCATTTTTTTCTAGTTCTTTCGGAGTATGGCGCCTGATAAACTTTCACGATTTTTAGATTTTTTTTTTAATATACCCGGGGTACTCAATATACCCCAATGGCGCTTGATAAACTTTCACGATTTTTAGATTTTTGTAAATATACCGGGGTACCCAATATACTCCAAATATTTTTTTTTTATTTTTTAATATTAAGATAATTTGAAATATATATTACAAAATCAAGGATGACGCTAATTATTTTTGGTAAGAAAAAAAACATGGAGTCGGGTACGTTAATCTCCAAAATTATAAATTTTTATTGTTGTAAAAATCGTGAAAATTTATGGGGGTGCTGTGCTCCGAAATCGAGAGATTCGGCCGCTAAAAAAATTGCGTTGTTCTTATA
>LR736893.1:3612446-3623503 GCA_902654985.2 Oryctes borbonicus | reverse complement strand
AACCGCTCCTCCTAATTAATGACTCGAATGACTCGTTCCTAACGAGCAAGGACGGATTATTAACTTTGAAGATAAAAATTAAATTTGCTAAAAGAATTGCACCATTCAGAATAGAAAATCCCCTACATTAATCCTTCCATAGTTTCCAACACGAAACAACAGGTGTTTATATGTATATCTTTCTTTCGCTACGATCGTACTCTAAACAACTCGGCTCTACGGCGAATTCCACCTTGATTTTGTTTTACAACTGGAATTGTCGATCGCCTGGCATTGAGCCGTAGTGTAATTGCACCTTACATATTAGCACTACAATTACATAGATGGTAATAGCTTATCTATCGGCGGGTCTACGCCTGTTCAGGTTCTGGTTCTGGTTGACCGGAATTAAGCGTGTTTTCTAGTCTATATACCGCGTAAATTTTTGTCTCTTTCTTTCCTAATCTTGCAATTTACATACTGCATGGAAATGATTACATTCTTTAATGATCTGGGCCAATTTAACAAGCATTAATTAGCAAATGTGCTGTACTTTCGAAATACTTTTGGGCTCGTGCCATTTGCAGTTATTACGGAAGTGAACCGAAACTTTCTCATTTTCAATAACAATAATAATAATAGCATGTATTTGTCCAACATTTATGGGTGGGGATATCTTAGAAAATACAAAAAAAAAAAAAACATAGTAGCCTGAAAACAAAAGCAACATCAAATACATCAATTAACAATTGAATAAAATGTTTGTAAAAATCGCGTTTCCGTTAATCGCAGTTGAACTAGCGGGGCTTTCAGCGTTATATTAATCCAAGAAGAAGAAATCCAAAAAATAATAACGACCAACTAATAACTGCTCGCACGAGTCCATCAGTCACTGGAAGAGAAGGCCGGTTACACCCTCCTTCCCGCGTGCTCCCCTTATTAGAGAAGTTCCTTTCTTTACCTTTGATGGGTAACGGTCAGTACCGATCTCTCGGAACTTGCCTCACATCTTCGCCCAAATACGACAACTATCAGCCCTTCAGCACGTAGGCCGCTGAGTACTGGCAACTCTATCGAACTGATGAAACCGTCCGTAAAGTACAATCGGCCTGCCCGTGATTTAAGCTTATATACAACCTACCAAAATCGTGTCTGCCTGGATGCTCGTTGCCCAGAAACATGAAACTGAACCAAAGCACGACGGCTAGCTCTAGGCCTTATGGTCCAGGTAAGGAACTCCTGGCATTAGGGTGAATCCGGGGGACGTATGTATTTTTGCCCCAGCCACGCTCGTTACTCTGTGGCCACCAGAGATTGGGTAGTGAAGCTGCAGAGCTTTATGGCTAAACGCTTATCCAGCTAGTTCTGGACAATCGATCTTCTTCTTTAGGAATAAGGCGCTTATTGATTCTTTTCACGCATATATAAAGGATGGTTGTAAGAGGAGTAGATATGTAGTTTCTCATTGGAAATGTGCCATCGACTCGGTACGAAACGGTCTTCAAGAACATTCGCTGTACCAAAAAAAAAAACACGCGGATTCAAGTTTGCTACGAACGAAGGCATTAAACAGCGAGCAAAGAGTTAAATAATTCGCAAAGTCCCTCGATATGTATTGTTTACAGTGGGCCATAATAAAACTTCGAAAAGTTAGATAAGATGGCATTAAGTCGATAGCTTTTAACATTGGCTCTTCCGCTCTTCTTAAAAACAAAACAAATCCTCGCGGTTTTTCATTTTTGAGGAAAATTGTAGATTTTAATGACACTGAACGAACTGAAAATGTACTCCGGAGGTTCTGGATCCTAAAAATTTAGTTGATTGTACTTCTTTTATGGATTTTCCAACAACCTTCATCAGTGAATTTTCTTTTAGAAGAGGAGCGTCAGATGTAAAATGAAGAAAGCATGTCTTAGAAGGAGGTCTTTGATAGGCGAAGATATTTTAAATTAATTTTTAATTTAATTAAAATTTTTAATTAATTTGGACCTATTCTAAAATTTCAAAGCTCCATTCATAATAACATCATTAAAATTAACGAGTTTCGTGAAATACCCTGTATGTAACATTGTTAGTGTTTTATTGTCTCTCCAAACAAGAAATAACGATCTGTCCAAGCTTCCGTGTCTCGTAGTGTACACTGCCGTTCGGAGAAGTTCGGTCGGTTGGTAAAAAACATGAAAAGGTTACAGAAACAAACGAAACTAAAAACAAAATGCAATTTTATTCTATGTACAGGTAAAAAAGACAAAAATAAATAAATAAAAAGTTATTCTGGCCTAATATAACATACTGAACGTTATATTTTTTTTTTCATCGAAGAAACCTCCTTTGCTGTTAATCACCGCTCGAACTATTCTAGGCATTCTTTCGATAAGTTTTGTTAAAACGGATTGTGGAATATTAATCCATTCATGTTGCAGAATATTCCGTAAATGTTCTTGTGAAGTTGGGCATATTTTTCGGATCCTCCTGTCCAGTTCATCCCACAACAACTCTATCGGGTTCAAATCTGGGCTTTGTGGGGGCCATGTCGTTACTTTCAGAGTGTGCTGTTCTTCTTGCTCCTTTAGATAGTTCTTACACACTAACGCAGTGTGTTTTGGGTCGTTGTCATGCATGAATGTAAAGTTACGGCCTATTATACGCAATCCTGATGGCGCTGCATGATTCTGGAGTATTGCAAAATAATTTCCTTCCTCATTACACCCTGCACTCTGCATAAATCTCCCGTCCCAGCAAAGGAGAAACATCCCCACACTAACACAGAACTACGCCCTTGCTTCACTGCAGGCACAATGTAGTTCGGGATCACTTTTCGGTTTTAGATCTTCGGACATAAACTCGTCGATTTTGCCCAAAAACCTCAAACTTTAACTCGTCACTCCAAAGCACGCGTTTCCAATCATCTAACGACCAATCTAGATGAGAACGGGCCCACTGTAGCCGTTTTGCTCTGTTGCCCCGACGTAATAAGGGTTTTCGAACGGCAATGCGTCCATGAAGGTCCGCTTGTTGAAGTCGTACTCGCCGAAACTTGTTCTTCACGGCCGCGATTGACTTCGGCTGCTATTTGGGGCGCTGTTAATTTTCTATTGCGTTTGCTTAATAATACAATTCTCAAATCTTCAGCTTTTGTTGTTTTCCTAGATGCTCCAGGACGAACACGATTTTCTATAGTTCCAATTGTCCGATATCGCTTTATGATGTCATTTACTGTTGAACTTCTCATATTTATTTTTTCAGCAATTTGTCGCCCCGAATATCCTTTTTCAAACAGCGTAATAATGCGTGAACGTTTTTCTACACTGGTAGGCTTGCCACGCGCCATTTTGAAGTAAATTTTCTTAAAACTTTCGCGCAAAAAGCGACAGATGCACACCAACACACGTTTAACAGTAAAATTAAGCAAATTTTTACGCTTGTGATAAATAAACAAGAACGATACTGCGGTATATTTCCTAAATGCATTGTTCGTTAATAATCCCCAAACGACCCGTTTCGAAAGATCGGCACTTCCGAGAAATTCTCGGAATGATAATAAAAGGGACTTTATTGTGGTCGTCGCGATATTTCTACTTTACATAATAATTTATGCCTTTAATCCCTTAGAAAAGAGTGTATGCTTAATATTTTTCTAATTTTATGTATTAATAATTGTATACAGTGTGATATAATAGATTTTTATTGCATGACCGAACTTCACTGAACGGCAGTGTACATAGTTAAAATACATATACAGGGATATTCAAATATTTGTAAACATTTTACGAATGGGAATGTTCAAGATCATCCCACATTAAAATCAATTAATTTTTCGATTTTCCTCTTCAAAATTAGTTAATCCCCTGTAAGCATACTTCTTTCTACTTTACGCCTCCTATATTTCCTTTATCTCCAATAGAATTCCACGCAGATAAACAATAAAATACAATATAAGCACAAGAATGCATGCAATTAAAGCAATAATGACCTGTTAGCAGGCAAGTAGCATGTAGTAGAGTATGAAATGTCACAGGTTTAAATCATTTAAGTAATAATAACAATAATACGTAATAATATAACGATGATAATAAAATTCCTATGTACTACTACATAGAACGGGCACAAAGCAGTTTGCAAGCGTTTATAACAGCCGCAGGTTAATATATGTGTGACTTTCAATACCACCAACGCGTACGCTCGCATGACAATATCGTAACTCAAACTAATTGTAAGACATGCTGTCGTGTTCAACCGGAATTAGCAGAGTAAAAATCGTATATTACCGTAGGTATGACGCGTGTTGCTTTATATTTAAATCGGTTTTATCTTTATGTTAGTTCGTTTCGTTAATTGAATTACGTATTGGTTGTTTTCGTTTGTTTGCTTCTTTTTTCGAATTGGTTTTATTGGATAAACACTTCGAAGAGTCCGCGAGAAGGTCTTCCACTCAATTTCCGGATGAGATTTTTAAAAATTGCTCTTCAAAAAATATTTAATCCTTTTAAATGTAACAGGATTCAATTGAGCTAACCAATTTATGTTGAAAAATCGATCTTATCAACGTATCCACGTTGATTCCATCCTGTTCTTGCATCACATTCATCGTTTAATACCACATCTCTGCTTAACACCAACATCTCAAAACCATTACTCACATCCGTTTGCTTTTGGAAGATGATTAAACCCATCTAACATGCAATACATTCTAACCGAAGATCGTGTCTGGACCTGCTGGAAGATCGTGGCGATCGAACAACAACTCGTGCTAAGTACAGAGGTGAGTCACAGCCGGACGCTTTATGACTACGGATCTCGGATTCGCCATTGCCCCTCCCGCCCCGCCCTGATCGATGTGCCGCCCATGGTTCGAAGATGAAGCGTGACGGACCGTGGGAAACCACGTTGAGGGTAAAGTACCTCCAACTACTGGTCTTACGCTCGCGATAGATGATGTTAGAGTGAAGCAGCAGGGACGTACTTGGCGAAATTGTCGAATTTCTTTGAGGAAAATTAATCAAAAAAAAATTTGTGGAAATAACAACAATGCCTCGAATGACTCGTTTAACTTTTTTTAATGAAGCACCATGATTTGCGAAATTTCATCAAAATCGAACTGACCATATCGATACACCGGTCCAACGCCTGTAAAATTATTCCTGCATCTTTCAGAACAAAAAACGGATCTGAAGCCCTCATAATCTACATCTCAGCAGGCCTAGATCGGTTAGAAAACAAAAATGCACGACGAAAAACAATCGACAATCGACGGCGCGCACGGCCAACCTTGATCACGAAGTAAATAGGATCAAATCTCGTTTGCTTGCTTGCTTGCTTGCTTGCAGCGCGAGTTGCATTTGTTTCAGCGCCTGCAAGATCGACCGATCGTGGGAACAAACGGCTTTCGTAGATCTCTTGAATATTTTCGGCGTTCGTAATCGCGAAACGCGTACGCTAGGGGTCGCCGTTGCCCGTTCTCCTAACGACATCGATCGTTATTGGTGTTTGTTGATGTTTTGCAATGCGTTGGATTGTATCGAGTTGAATTTATTTATTAGATCATTTGACGACTAGGTCGTTTATTGATTGGCTAATCGTTATACGATGTGATCGAAAAGCAAAGGTATAAATTAATTTGTCATATTGACACGCCCCACGTCAAAATAATGCTTATCAAACTCGACCTTGCTGGGACTAAGTGGTTTTGCATACGACTCTTGCTGCACCTGCTCCTGGCGCATGCCCAAGTAGAGAATAACACTTCTCAATTCTTAGTTGCCATTTGCGACAGCAGTAATAGGGTTTTTTGTTTTGGAGCTTTACTGAAGGATAACTTAGTGGTAGCGTCCCCAGAATGCTCCTTGAGATACATGGTAAAAGAAAAGATCAGCGTTCATATTGGCGACCTGAAGATGGTCTGCAATAGCAAACACGTTGTAAGCGATACGTTGGAGATCCGATTGTCCAAACCAAAGAACAACGCATTTTTGACGTTTTTCCGTTTACCCGACGGTTTTCCCATGAAAGAGCATATCGCGGTAATCAAACCAGCTGAAAAGGAAATGTTGAAATTCATAGGAGACGTTTGCCAGGTGTATTCTTATCCTTACAAAATTGGCGCTACTGAGCCGAGGGCCAAGAAAAATAAGTTCAATCGAGCCAGATCTGATAAGGTAAATATCTATGAAGCCACCATCATTTTGTGCAACAAACAAAGCAAGTTCTTATGCGTGGAAATTGACGAAGATGAAGATATTAGCACTTCGCCTGTGAATTGCCAGGGGACATTGCTGGGACTTATTTGGTCGCAAGGGTTTATGGAAAATATGATTCTTTTCACCCCAAAAGGATTGCTGGACCATTTTATGATCGTGTCTCTTAGATCAAGTAATACCAACAAGTTGCAACCTGCCAATTTCGTCATTTACTTGGTTTTATGTTTAATTAATTTATTGTATATATTTAGGAAAATATAAAATGCGTTATCAAGAAGGCGTAAGCAATTTTTTTTTCCTGAAAATTTTGCTCCTCTGCCCTAGCCTGGTCTTTCTCCGTTTAGTCGTTGTCATTTACTTACCTTTATCTCGAGAACTCCCATCCTGAATTCCATTCTGTTATAAGTATACGAGGGTAATCTGCAAAGTGTTTACCCTAACGCAGAAATGATTTTTTGAAGCCTCCTTATAGGTCTACAGATTTTTCCGCTTTAATCCGTCTAAATAGTAGTCGGGATCTTGTCCTACAAAATAGGCCATTATGATTGTGATGGCTTCCTCATTCGATGAAAATCTCTAATTTTCGAGGGAAACTTTGAGCCTATGACGCCGGAGAGTCAGATCTGGCGAATAAGACTGGTGGTCTATCAATTCGTTGTCTTGGTGGAAGAAAACCAAAGAAAACGTTGTATATGGTGATCACCAATCCTAATTTGGGTGTTCCACAAGGAAGTAACATTGGTCCTTTGTTATTCCTTCTTCATCGAAATATTGGAATAATTGGATTGATTTAAAAAATCAATTAAACATCTTATAAACTTGATCCTTACATAATGATTAAACACTCAAACCAGAAACATTAAGCACTTAAGCTCCATTCTGGTTTTGTTGTACGATCAAAGCTCGAATATGGCGCTGTCATCTGGTCATCAATCTATAAAACTCATTGTCCATCCATTGAGATTATTCACCGAAAACCTTATCTCCCTTATCTTTAAGCTCGATTCTCTTGAAGCCCGACGTAACCAAGGAGATCTCAAATTTACTTCACGACACTGTTTGCTCTCGGCAACTTTTAGCGAGCCAATCGAACTAAGCAACCATATCTTATATAATTGCAGGATCAAGAAATTTTTCTTTTACTTTTACTAGTCCATCCTGTATAGTTGATAGGCGAAATTCTCCGTAATAAAATCCGAAGAAATCGTTTGATAAATAAGTGAAATTTATTGGTTGACGGTCAATACGAAAGATTACCCAACACCTTCGCCTACGTGTAACGCAACGATCTCAACGTTTACGCGAGATATTATGCGGCTTCGTCGTTCGATTCACCTAAATGGTGGCATGTATCCACTTCACACGCTTGATATTGAAATTTATCACCTCCGTTGGACCGCTGCGAGCCTCTTTCGCGTAAGATCCAACCGTCTCTCCGCATATAAAACGCCGACGAAAAGGTCTTAAACATTTACGGAGATGAAGACGCTCACCGTGTTCGTAGCGAACGCGTTCGAAAGGAGTGGCCAAGGACGCTTTTGAAGATGTACCTAACCGGCGGGTGCGTACAACTAGACCAGAACCAGTTTGTACTTCGATAAACGTATTACGGCAACGTATAAATAAGTGCCAAAGTGTGTACGGCTCTCTCGAAACGGCGTAACCTTTCTCTTGCGGGTGCTGATGGTCTATCGCGACGAAGATCTTGCATGGGAGCTTGTTGATGATCTTCGCTTTTTGACTTGTTGCGAAAGTTTAACTTCTTTTTCTATTAACTAACTGAACAAATTGTTTTACTTCTCGATACAGCAATTATTCCCATTTTCGAAAGAGATTTTTCTCTTTTGATTCGAAGTTGTAGGAAGATTTCGATATTAAATGTCTTTTCGAAGATTTTTGATTAATTTTAAACAATGTTAACGGCACATTTTAGAATTGGGAAGATGTCATCCCAAGCGTTGTAAGATAAAAAAAAGTCTTCTCGCAGCGACCAAGGCGATAAAACGCGTGGACAGCGTCTAGATATTATCGGTTGACTGTGTAGAACCTCAACTACCAAAAAAATCGGGAAAAACCTCTTATTTTGTAGAAAGAGGCGCTTTGTCGCTGCTGGAAGTGCCACGGACTTAGAGTATAGAAAGCTTACGTGGTATTTCACCATATACAGCCACACTAGGTGTCCCACGAAACGAAGGCGTTAACCACAGCCTAGATAATGGTATAGATGAGTTATTTAAGTGTTAATTTATCATCGTCAGGAAAGCCGCGAGCCACGGCCGTCACTACCACCAGGAGGGCAAGAAGACGCTGTCCATTTTCCACTAACAGAGCCCACCCACCACCACGATAAATCGCAGCTATTGCTTTTGTTTATTTTTGTATTTATATTTGTTTCAAACTTGTTGGTCTTAGTCGTTTAAAATATTATTTTTGAGAGAACCACACGACCTAGAAAGCTGAGGACTTATTTAAAAGAGCCTTAATTAATAATTAATTATAAACATTTCAAAAACATTTCATTTGGTTTATCGTTAAGCTGCAAAATTAATTTAAATTTGTTTTTTGAAAAAACAAGTAATCTCTACTAAATGGTCACTTTCAATCGTACCTTGCAAAAAGGGATCACCTAAAAAGTTTTTCGAATGAACATCTTCAACAAGAGTTCAGACATCATTTTTTTTACGCGGAGAAAAAAACAAACAATGGCAACCCGGAGTTGGAGAGGCAGACACGCCATCTAACGGGATAGGCAAATCAAACATCTGCCTCTCGATATCCCGGACATGAGATTATTATAAAATTTACTCTTGTACGCTAATGCTAATGGCAGACCATTACGGAGCCGTTAGTATAATATGTTGACGGCGATTATTATTAACTTTCGCAGCATGTTAGTGGTACAAAAAAAAATAAAATAAAAAAAAAATACAGGATGCTCCGACTATCGCCATTGTTTCTCTTCGGAGATTATTTTGATGTTTGCAGCATACTTTTTTGTTGTCGTTAAATTATACAATTAGGTTAGCTTAAGTGTTGAATTTAGCTGTTTTTAAAGCAGCGCAATTACGCAGCAATAAGAAACTTTTCACTCGGAGAAACGGTTGCAGTTCTTCGTGGGATACGCTTAAGATGCTCAACATGTTTTTTTTTCCTTTGCCGTTATTGTACGTCTGTCGAAGCTGCAATAAACATTTCTGCAAAACATTGATTTGTTACTGTATTACACGTTTCAGCATTAAGAGCAAACAATTCTCTTATATGTAAATAAATCTGCTGATCGGATACACTCTAGCTAAATACAAGCGTTAAAAGGCTTTAGCAACATTTAAAAAAATTAAAGTTTCTCTATTTCAGTGTGATATGATTTCTTCACGTCAAAATCACCGTGAAAGTATCACCTAACTTTCCACAAAGGCGGAAATGTAAAGAATTATAGATCACGATTATACAAGATTTCACAAAAAAAAAATCTGCTGAACGTTGAAGATACCGCCTAGGTTATCAATTATAATGTATTAAATAACACGAAACACACCCAAAAATAAACGCTTATGTCTAATATATAACGCTAGGAAATAAATAAATTCGATCAGATAACGGATCCGCTTGAGAAATATGGTCTTTTTATATTAGGCGACGTGCAGATGTTATGATTTTGGTGACACGTTGCGTGTTCTAGAAATTTGTAAACGCGATGGGCGTTTGATGTTGATAATTTCTATGCAAATCAGATGTTTTTTTTTTTTTTTTTTAATATAAACCTGTGAGTTTTATAGAAAAAATCTGGTTCACGTAAATCTTGCGATTATCACAAAAAAAAAATGTCAAGGTATTAATGAGATGCCATAAAAAATATCGTCTATCGCAAGTATGTCGCGCCGAAAGTCGTTCAATTTTCAATAATTTTGTGCGTTATTTAATAAATAGGTTTTGAGATGATGAGTTCCTCTGCCGTACTTAAAATAACAACAAAAATAAATAAACGTATTGTAGCTCTTAGTATAAATTATTCTTATTTTTAAAATGCAAAGGTTTGCCGTCCCAAGTTGTAATTCCTTCAGAATAAGGTTTCCCAGCTTACTAATTTGCTGAATACAAAATATCATCACAGTTCCAATCATAGGGAGAAAGCCAAGGGACCATTCTTCAGGCAGCCACCTTTGCGCAATTAAAATCGTTAGCATATTAAGTACATAAGTGAAGAACTAAAGCAAAATATCCAAACCTTCTCTCAGTTATAAGACCCGTCCTGCGCAATACTACGAAGCTTCACATACCATCCCCGCCAAATTCATGTACTCTGAATTTTGGAGGGCCAAGAAAACGACCGACTTTGTTGACACGTTTGAGGAGTTGCGAAAAATAAAGCAGCGGCTTTGTTCGTGATTTGAATTTGTCAAAAGATCACGCGGAGCTCTTAGCTTCCAGGTTTAAAGGAACTTATTAGATAAAGGGACAAGAATCTACACGTTCGAGTACTGCAGCAAATAAAGGTGATCTGTTGCTGTTTAACGATTTCAACGTTTTACTAGAGACAATAGGCCAACATCATTCTTTATGGATTCTTCAAAAACGAGTTTTGAAGGCGTTTTCCTTCATGATAGAAATGAAAATCTTATTTCTGTTGATCATGGAATCAACGTGATAGAGTCTTTTGAAAGGATGGAGCCGCTACTAACCCGATAGCAAATTTTTGCGGATTTTCGTAGAAGAAAGGTGGTGAAGGTTTTCTTTATTTAAGAAACAGAATTTCGCAAAATAGGCCAAGCTAAAATAAAACAATGAATAGAGTAGAGCCCCAAATCAGAATCTAATGAAAGATGCCGCCTTCGCCAACACGTTAGGTGAAAACAAGGCACCTGATTGGAAGTATTTAAAAAT
>LR736893.1:3591334-3612436 GCA_902654985.2 Oryctes borbonicus | reverse complement strand
GCGAAGACGAGATGGCTGTACAGTGTTGCCATCGTAACCTATAAAACAGAACAGAACTTCCATCCGGAACACACATCCACGAGCATACCGTATTGATTTCAAAGATTTATCGTCAGTTAAACGACCCGAGGCGTACCGTCGATATCCTTAGCACAATCGACGATAAATATCAGCTTCCTAGCCGGCTGCCTCATGCTTAACCATGAGGCCCCATGTTCGAAACGGCCTTAGGCAAAAGCCAGCAGTTTATTAATTTGAAACAATTAACAGTTAGTAGCTTTTAATCATAATTTAAATATATCAAGGCCGTAATTGGACCGCTTGTTTTGCTATTTGTGTGTTATTAGCCGGCAATTAGACAAATTAGAAAGAAAATATTTTAGAGTTCTCAACGGGTTGGGCTGCAAACCGTAGCTTCTGCACTTGGTGTGTTTGATCTGGCTCGTTTTGTCGAAGGTGGGAAAACTATTTAAAGCTGACCAGCGCGTTTGATTAATGATTGTCGCCTATGTAAAAATCATTGCCGGTTTGAATAATAAATTGAATTGCGCTGGATGTTCAACAAAAAAAAAAAAAAAACAAACGAAAAAACATGGAAAGGTTTGTTGAATGCCAGGTTTGAGGTGGGTTTTCGATAATTCCATGAAGAGCGATATTCTTGCTTATATACGGAAGATGGTTATTTTTATAGATTCAAGGTCTTAGACGAGTATCTCTCGGCTATATTACAACAAAAAAAAAAACAATAATTCGAGATAATCCCGGAATTTTAAAAATAGAAGAATTGTTAATCATGTGTGCGCCTTTCAATGGCATGAATTATTGCTTGACATGCTTCGCACGAAGTTACGAATATCTTCTTCAGGTATGTTCCTCCATCCTTCGATTAGGACATTTGTTAGGTGCTTTAAAGTCTCAAGGTGTCTCCAAATCCTTCTCTTTAGAAAAGATCCCAAGAATGTTCAATTGGTTTAAATTCCATATTACTGAAGGATCGATATGAAACCTAGCGTTATCTTGCATTAACCCAAAATTGAGGCTGGCATCGCCCCAAACCACTGTAAATGGTCCAAATTGTTTAAATTTGATCGAAAACCACCGTGAGACGTGTGAACATTTTTGGTGCTTTCTGGAGACGAACTAGATTTAATTTTTAATCGACTTATCACCGGAAATGAAACGTGGATTCGTCATTTTCACCCTGAGTCAAAGCAAAAATCAGTGCAGTGGGCTCCAGCCGTTCCTAAAGGTAACTCTTATTTTTTGGTGTGTCAAGAAATGTTAATGATTAATTATCCAAACAAGAATGATGCCTTAACAAATGACTATTATGCAAGCTTGATGCATTGCCTCAAAGGTAGCGCAGTAGCGCAAGTCAAGACTTTCAAAAGCTCTCGTTGCTGAATCACGATGATGAACGTATAGCGGCTATTTTGCAAACAAACCAAAGGATCCTTCTTATAATGGATTGCAGATGCTATTGCAGCACTTTTATCCAAAAGCAAGGGGTCTTAAGCATATTTTTAACCATTTTTAATAATGTTAACTTCAACAAAAAATCAACGAAGAACCCATGAAATCACGCCTATTAAAGCGTATCCCTCATTTTTTTTTAACCGTTACGAAATCGTCAATACATCGGATCCATCTTAACGATAATGGTCTTCGTTTTACTGCACCGTAGCGCCACAAGCTTGCGTTGATTTTTTTTCATTGCCTACGTACATTTATACAACTACGATTTTCGCAACTGCAAATCAATTACGATGCAGCTCGTTTCGCTAATTACGAGCAGCCGCTTTATTGCCTATTGAACGTAATTGCCCTGCTAAGAATCGCTCCTATTTCTCCACTACATCTCGAGAGGTCTCTGCTATTTATGCTGCGGCTTCGAGAGCATTCTTTCGCGAAAGAATTGTCGCTTAATTATCCGTAGGATCGTTCGGAAATTAATTGACGCATTCGTATTGTTGGGATGGGATTTATTTATGGGCATTTAGGTCGGTGTTTGCATACGTGAAAATAATTCCTTTTCTAATAAAAAAATATTCGTTGATAAGTTCTACGCAACATTAAAATTAATCCCAAGTATACAGGGAGATCTAAATTAAGTGGCCACCTCTTTATTTTTGAAGCTACGTCAACGGTCAAATTAATCATTTTTCTCTCCTCTGATTACAATGATGAAATCGGAAAAGCAATGGGACAATGGATGGTTCATGTAGTCCTTCCCGAATTACATTTTTGAGAGTCTCAAGGTCTCAAATAGTTAAGATTTTTAAAGAAAACATCAGGTGTGGCCAAATCAGGTTGATTTAGGTTGATTCCTATCCATTTTCCATTAAAAAGATTGCCCAAAAGGCGCCTAGTTTCTCGATAGTTGTGAGCAGGTGCTTCATCATGCTGGAAAATTATATTTTGCCTAGTTACAAGAGCTATTTAATCTAGGAAATTTTCCAAATATTCGCATAAAGTCGACGTATCTTTCTCCGATAGGGAAACGAGGGAACCTTCATAGATAAGAGGTCCAATAAGTCTGAACGAAATAGTGCCACGCCGCATTGAAACTAAAACTCTAGGATTTGCTTGCAGTTGGTTTTCTTTGTTAAATATTAGAAAAGTTGCTCCATAGATCATTTTGTCAATTATTGGCATTTTATTGGCAATAGCCGATATACCAATAATAACAAAAAAAAACATTCTTTCAGGATCTCCTCGTAATAATGTTTGAGCAGGTCTATGTTTATAACGAAAGAATTTATACTTTTTCAGTATTCTGTGAAATGTACCTAGAACCTCTAACAATGTCTCTTATAGAGTTCTCGCAGTTAGCTTCAAAATAGCTAGTAACTGCTGCTTCTACAGCGTTACTAATTATTCACTTCTTCTACACCCATTTCATAGCAAAAACGCTCCAATTATCTCTAAACATTCGGTAAAGTTTGACCAAATATCAATGATTCGGTTGAGCACAACATTAACTATACGTATCTATCTCAGTTTTTGAGAAAATTGAGATAATTTGAGATTTTTGCGAAATGCCGCTGCTTCCTTAAAAGAAAAAAAAAAACTTGTATCGTGCGCTACAGAAATTGGTACCTTTTCTCGTAAATTACTCAGGAAAGGAATTATTTTCCACCCACGCCTACGTAGATAGACACGTTGCATAAGCAATTGTCATCGTATTGAGAAGCTTTTGCGGAACATTTTACGCCCGCCCTATAAAACTTCCAACCGATTTCCGCAATCTCTCTGCCATTATTTTGCTTAGATTTCAAGATACATCTTCACAATTTCCTCAACTTCTTAAGACTCGAATTAATGGAACTATTATGTTGTTTTCAGTTTCAGCTTTCAAGTTCGATTAATTCCATAAGATGACTCCTTATTTCTGAAAACCAAAATAATTTATTCGGAATTCCGCAGCGCTCCATCTTAGGACCGCTATTGTTTCTTCTATATATTAATGACGTTATCAGTGTGATTAGCAACTGCGAAATTAATATTTTCGCGTGAATAGTGATACCAAAATAAGGCCGTAGGGATGCTAATTTGCGCAAAGTCATGAGATCTCGTTTCAAATAAAACCATAGATTTTGACCTGCTGATTACAAAAATCACTTTTTTTTCACCATTTTAGGTTAATTTAAATCACTAACCCTATATCTCTATTTGTTTCAGATAATCCTAAACTAAATGTGATAAAACCGGACATCCCGATTAATCTACCATGCGACCCGAGGTAAGCACATTCAACCCCTGAAGCCCAATTAGGAATATTTAATCCCCGGCTAAGACTGAATTTCTTCTTATTTACAGAAAATCAGACACCAAAACCACAGCAATCAACAACAACAATAACAATAATAATAACACCAACAACAATAACAATCACATAGGCCTTATCTCCCCACCCAACACATCTAACGTCAGAAGAAGAAAGGTGCACAGATGTGACGTGGTCGGTTGTCATAAAGTTTATACGAAAAGCTCGCATTTAAAAGCCCATAAAAGGACTCACACAGGTTAGACGATACAAATGTTGAAATTAAAACATAGAAAATTGATTTAAACAACTCGCTAAAATATCCCTTCCTTTTTTTTTTAAAGGAGAGAAGCCTTATCAATGCTCCTGGCCTGGTTGTACCTGGAAATTCGCAAGATCCGACGAACTAACAAGACACTATCGGAAACACACCGGTCAAAAACCGTTCACGTGTCTCCACTGTTTTAGAGCCTTTAGCAGATCGGATCATCTCTCGCTGCATATGAAGAGACACTAGCTGATAAGGTTTTTACGATACGATGTTAAAATGACGCTATTCCCGTTTACAATGTACGAATTCGGCGAGAAAATCCATCTAGAATACTTAGAATAGAATTCCGTGCGTGCGTTGCTGGTGATTCACGGTCTTATTGTGTCGATTCGTTGAGTATTTCTATTGTTGTTGTGAAATGTGAAAAAGCCAGCTTGTTTGCGATGTGAATCACCCGCGATTCGCGTCCTTAAATGCTTTGGATTTCTTTTATTTGGATCGCTTTTGTTGTTTAGCTTATTTTTAAATAAAATTATCATGTGATATAGTGTGAATCGCCGTCCCTTTTCTTGCATTTTTAATCGATTTTCACCAATTTTCTTTTGTTTAATTGAACAATAAAGGCTTTAAACGTTTAATATTAAAATTTCACAAAATATCCCTCCTTTTTAGTCCTTTTTAAAATTGATTTAAACTCGGAAATATTCACGTAGAAAACGTGATTTTCGCGACTTTTTCGCGTCGTTTAAAAACCCATCTAACCGCTAAAGCGCTGAAGTTAGTCGTGAATCACATTCACCTGTCAAAACAAAACAATTGACGTCTATCAATCGCTTGTCGACTGCGATGCCGTTGCTGTTTCAGGCGCTTATCCAAGATATGCATCGTTTCGGGAAAAATTGCGAGAACTCCTCTCTAACAGCTGCTCGGTTCTGTATGCGATTGAATAGGCAGACATTGTATGCACATTCGTGGGTTTTTTAGGGCCTTTTTTTTTAGAAGGGTAACTGTTAGTTTGCTATGTCGTAATAGGTTCAAATCCACGCTAGAAAATAAACAAGACGTTTGAATAACGGGACGAAAAATGCGCGCGTTTGAACGAGAAAGGTTGTTTAGTATTTGTTCTTCGGATTCGATGAAATACGAAGAAATAGAAAGAAAGAAATTTGCGTACAATTACACCCAAAATTAATTGGCTTTTATATGTTTGACGAGGACGTCATGCTAAAATATTTAGACGATGGCTAAACCTTATGTGTCTCTTTTTATTACGGTACAAATTTTATAAATTTATAAGTATAGTGAATAGCGTCATTTTTTCATTTTTTTTGCAAGCTAATTAAAACAAATGAACCACATACGTGCCTCGAATGTTTACAGAAATATTTTCTACAAACTACCAATAAGGAAATAGAGATATTTTTATACACTTTAAAGAAAATTTTTAGAGCAATTTTGTATATAGATAATTATTATATTACATAATTTATGACTTCTTAAAAGCAGAGTATATGGAATATTATATTTTAATATATTATCGGAAGAAAAAAAAAACATTCCCTGTATATTTTTTTAGACGTTAGAACAAGTGTTTTCTAGTAAACACACGAACTTTCGGGTGTTTTAATAGAATCAAAAATGCGAAAAGAAAACTTTGCAATTCGCCCCCCTGTAACTAGAATAATTTTTTTTTTTATTAGCGAATCTATTGAAACACCTACAGATTAAAAATAAGTTTATATATACATAAATACAGAGTGTTTAAACAATAAGGAACATTGTGCCAGTTTTAAAAGGTCGAGTAATCATTAATAATATTTTATGTTTAATTTTTTTTAGGTATTTTAGACAAGAACCTTTTATGAGGTTTTAGGTATTTAGAATTAAGATTGAAATTGTTAAAAATACTCATTCTAAATGAAGCAATTTGGATCTTAATCTGTGCTATTTTCTTATTCTGGATAGTCTTCCATTGTTATTTAAGAAAACGAAGTTCTTCTTATAAGGCCCAAATAATTTTAATTTAAATGAAGGTTTTCCTACAAATAGCTTTTAATTATTAAATAAATACATTAAGTTAACGAAATCCCTACATAAGTGCAATTATAGATTATAAGTTCTTCTTTTTTCTCTATTATTAATGTTCAATAATGTAGAACCCAAACGCCCAAATCTAATTTCACTTCTTTATCAACCTGATACGAACTTTGTTAGATAATATAATTTTCTTTAATTTTTTAATTTACGATAATTTTAATTTAATTTAATTTTATTATTATTATTATTATAAGTATAAACTCCTCTTTTATATATAATTATATAACTTAAGCCAGTAAAATGGGGCCAGTATAATACAAACATTAATATATAGAAATGATTCCCTCTACCCTAACGATCTCTACTGTGTATAAAGCCTGTATTATAGTTATTTTTTATTATTATTATACAATATTTTAACTTTATTTGTATAGAAGGTGCGATTCTTGTTGAATTTACGCAAGCAGAAAGAAGGGCATTTTTCCTTTATTACGTTAGATATTCTCTTAATTTTGAAAGGAAATTATATATTTGATATTATTTTTATTTTATTTTTTGTGCTACAGAATTTATTGTATACACGTCTTTTTTTTTTCTTGTTAAAAGTATTATGCTATTATGAATATAATTTATATAAATGTTATCTTTTAATAATGTTGTGTAGTTTGTTTTTACAGAAATAAATTTTTTTGTGGAAGGGTTAATCGCTTTGTTATATTTCTTCTTCCACGTTCTACATCCTGTATATAAGAAGAGATGGTGATTTTTGTTGGAACGCAGCGGCGTAGACCGTACAAGGTTGGCCGATGTTTACATAAATCAATTTGCTCCCATCGATGAAACGAACCCTGTACTATAAACGGCACGTGGAATCGGTGAGGCGCAGGGAAAATGTAAAAAATTATATACTATATCGGGTTTTCGGAAAAATTTGTTCCTGCTTGCAGAAACCAATTGCGATGGAATTTTCCGCGCGTAATATTGTCGCGAATAAACGCTTTGCGGTTATTTTTATTTTTAAAAAAGACGCTAACTGGACTTCCGCTGGTTTTGCATTGTCTATGTTATTGTTACGTAATTATTCTTGGATCGGTAACCGGTGTTCTCGAGCTGATTGAGCGTCTGGACAATCGCTGTGTAAAATTATAATCTTTCGATCAATTCGAGAGCGTCGGACTTTGATGCTCCGGATCGAACACCGGAACCGGAACACCGGACTTCTTGGGAAGTTCTTGAACTTCTTCTTGGACTTGAGGGAGTTCTTCAACTCCAATTTGACTTTTTACAATTTTACGTTAAATTAATGCAGGTGTGAAAGTGAAGTCTGGAGCTTCATTGGTTTACAGTGGTACCCTAAGCGGCGCCCCTAACAGGTAGGTGGATGTTTATGTACGTTCTTTAAGCGAGTATCTACTCCTATTACGGTAGTCCGGGACAATATTACAGGGTAGAAATGCCGTACAGGATATTATTAAAAATGAGAAAATATGGATAAACGTGGATGAAACAATAAACGCTAATAAAGACATTGATGAATCGTCGATTGTGCAGCAAATGTCTTATAAATACGAAGGATGCAAGTGATAAAAGATGCTGTTAATTTAGTTGGTGTGCAGCGAAGGCAATTAACCATATTTCTCAGTGATGGAGCCGCAACTATGATTAAAGTTGGCAGATTATTAAAAACAGACTTTCCGCAGCTCCTAAATAAGTCACACGGGATTACCAGCGACCCCATTTATTAAATATGCTATTTTATTATATTTTATTTATTATTTTTTGTTTATCCTTTATTTCTTACCTTTTTCAATATTCTAAATCTAAACATTTCCTGGCAAAGAATTGTACGGTGCTTCCCCGGATTTTGTACGGGTAATATTTTTTTACTGGAAACACCTCTGTGTTTGTACGGCGGAAAAAAAAAAAACGAGATTTAGATCAATTATCGCCAATTAGAATTTTTTTTTTGAACTATCCGATGCATGGGTCTTAGAGCTAATTAAGGATTTGGAAAAAATCAGGTTGAAATGTTACCATTGACAATTTTTTTGCAAGCCTAGATCTTGCAAAGGAAGCAGAAAAGAAGAATTTTACTTTGCTAGGAACAATTCGAAAAAATAAAGCAGTACTTCCTCAGGAATTAGCGACTACGCACAGGAGAGAAGTATATTCAACAACATTTGTTGGGAATTGGGAAAAATTGGTACTTTGCTATCCACCATGGCAGTGGCGTCGTTCCTGAAGATGAAAAGGAACAACCCCAAATAATAACCATGGATAAATTTCTGGTAGTATGAGGATTAAACTAACAATCCCATTTTTCTTTTTAAACAATCCTAAAGAATTCTAGGACCTTCCCAAACAATTATTTATTAAACATTTTTTTTATGAAACTATGGCGCCATCTGTAGAATATAACCATAAACACCGGATAGGCAACCAACTTTACACATTAATCAATCAACTGTATAACCTCCAGGCGCTATTTCTACCATTACTAATTGCTGAAACCCCCCTCGTTAATACAATTTGCATTAAAAAAAAAAAAAAAAAACACCTTATCATTTATTAGTAATAAAAAACCAATAAATACGTTTAAAATGCATTTTTAAAGTTCATTTAAACTCACTCATTTTCATCCGTTCAAAATAATCGTTAATAGTGACTTGTATATGATGAAATATCTTATTCTCCTCATGTTTTGCTCCGCATCAGGTACTATTTCTTGTTTCTTACATTAAAAACAAAAATGGCGTCCAATCAAGCGCCAACATCCAAGAATTTCATTGGATAGTTTCTGCGAAATCGCTGAAGAAAAGTGCAGCGGGAAATTCGAGTTTCATTTTAAATTGTGGATATTTTATTTCTAGTTTTACTGGCACAATCACCGGAAAGAATCCGAGGCAAATGCATGCGCCCGTGCCCTCATAATCTGTCCCCGGTGTGCGTAATGGATACGTTTACGTATAAGCTAATCATAATGCAGAATTTCTGCTTCTACACAATAGCGAAGTGCCAAAATAGTAGTAAGTATTTAGTTGTTAGCCAAATAAATTATGCAACAAAATATAAACTTTGCGCCATCTATTGTGGTTCGGAGCTTTTATGAGTCGGCGTTCACAAAATTCTGTGACCCGGATTTTACCATTTCGGAATTGATGTTTAACAGGACAAAGACTCATGGGCGCAGCCAGAATTTGGTTAAAGGGGGGGACAATCAGAGTTGACCGATAATAAGAAACGAAGAGCGGGCGGGAGGGCATGACCCATTTTGTTGAGAATTTAACTCTACTTCTACAGCATCTGGTACCACCTCTTAGGAAATAAATTAAACGTACTTACTTTAAGTCTTACTTACCTATTTCCTTTCCGTTTCAGATCTTATAATTATACGAAACAAAGACTGCGAAATGCGACCTGTGATGTAGGCGATCGTTTTGGAATAATCAGCTGCTTCGATATTAATTTAAATTTGTCAATATGAAGGAAGAAATAAAAAGCAAAATAAAATATACAAAAAAACTATTTATTATTGATGGATTATTACCTTTCCTTTTTTTGTCGAAATCATCTTATTTTCATACCTTTTTCTTGTTTTATACAACACAAATAATGTACAACAATATGACGCGGAGAAAAAATTTACGGAAAATGCGCGACCTCCATGGGAGGTAACAAGTATTAACAAACAAAACCGGTAAGAAAAGAAGACGAATATATACAGAGCGTTGCATTGTTTAAAGTCAATTAATAAATATTGAGTTTTTTCAAGAAATTTCCACGGATATTACTCAAACGTAAAACATCCTGTATACATTCCTTTTTAAATTTATCTCCCGAAAGAAATTTAAATAGTTGCGCAATCCACGATCGAGAAAACAAATGAAACACAGCCGAATCTCAACAGAGAGCCATGATTTAGTACAGCCGGGCCTTCCCAGCCTCCTTTGATTTCCTCGAAGCTGCTGCTATCACAGGAGCACTCCATACGATCCAAGCATTCTATGGCGATCATTTTGTTGTCGGTAGATGACTTTCTGGGGCGACTAACTTTACGTCTTTTATCGACTATTTCTCTGACTTGCTTATCGAGTTCAGTTGAGCGATTTTCAAGGACCTTCTGAGGCCGATCTGTGACGTTGTTCGAGTATAATACGTTATTGACGTAGGTACCGTAGCAGGAGTAATTCATCAACTCGTAATGTTTGGTGTGCTGTAGAAAATAAATCAATCAGAAATGTTGTATTCCGCCAACCTATTTCGAAGACACCCTCTATAACTAAAGGGTGTCTTTGTAAAGGTTAGACAACTTCAAATAAAAATTAAAATAAACAAACCTCATCAAAGAAGATCACAGCATGCTTAGGAGACACAAAATTACAATGCCCGTAACGATCCAACTCCAAATCATTAGAAGATCCCCTTCCAATGCTGATACTCCTATAACGCATCGCAGTAGCCTCTGGAAATCGAGCTGAAACCGTTGGACGGTAACCCATGAAGCTCGCGTCGTGCCTCACGTCCACCGCGTCCACGTCCGAGGTCCTAACGTTGTAGAAATACTTGGAAATCACGGGGCATAACATGGCGCGAGCTCGCAAGTTTGATTTCGGCCTATTCTTCCTCTTCGGACTCGAAAAAACCCGAGAGATTCGGTCGATGTCGGCTGGGGTGAGGAGCTCGCTTGGCAGCGGCATGTGTCTCAACTTACTCTGAAGTGTATTCGATATGAATGACGATAAATGGCAGTTTGAAGGTTCCGATTGGGAAAGGATCTGTTGTATTCGTTGAAGTGCGAGTAATCTTACCAGACGATCGTCTAATTGCTTCAATTCACGTTCAACTGTAAAAAAAATTAGAGAGATTAATTTTACATGTGTATAACTTTTGAGATCCGCTGTATATTATATGTACGGCGTATCAAGAAAGACCCTTGTATTTCGAAACGGCGTGTAATTCAATATACCCGAATCAGCAACTATTATCTCTAATTGCCTTTCGTAAAAAATACAAAAACTGTTGTTCAGCTAGCACGTTACTGATAAGAAGCTAAAATATAAACACCTACCACCAACTCCGACGCTGAATATTCCACATTCAGCTGTTGAAGTTCTTCAATAATTTGCAGTGAATCAGTTTATTTTCTTATCTCACGTTCACAACCTCTCCAACAAGAATTAAAGAACAGAAATCTAACTTTTTGACGTTTCTATTCCAAATAGAAGACAGAAAACAGCTGAAAATAATTTACGAGCTTCTAATTGGTTAATTTGTTCGAATTTAATTTGGCGCGAAGCATTTCGACCAATCACAGCGATCGGCTG
Source organism: Oryctes borbonicus (assembly GCA_902654985.2). NCBI lineage: Eukaryota > Metazoa > Arthropoda > Insecta > Coleoptera > Scarabaeidae > Oryctes > Oryctes borbonicus. The sequence goes on along the minus strand of LR736893.1, from coordinate 3,601,038 downwards.
GAAGAATTTTATTGGTTAACGAAACTTGGATAAATTTGGAAAATGGAAGATGGCGCTGCGGTCCTTGCTTTTTTCTTGAAGAAAATTCGAATTTTAACGGTTTTTAATGGCTGTCAGAAGGTGTTTGCTTGGATTAAATACGATCGAGAGAAGGTAAGTCTCGCCTTTAATTCCTGAAATGCATCTGAAAACTTGCCGAATCTGTTCGTGAAAACCGAGATTTGAAAATTTTGGAAAATATTTCGAAATTGCGAAAAGCCCCAGTTAATGAAGCATTCTTTAGAGAGAGGGCAAATTCTAGTGCAAGCACCATATTTTGGGGGAAGAATTTAGCTAGAACGGACCAATTCTTGGTGTCAAATTCTAATTGGAAAGAAGATTTTAGCATTTTAGTGGAGGGTGGGACCACTTTTTTGACCATCAATGGTGTCGAGATTAGTCAGTTCTTCGGGGATAAATCCTAGCCGTTCTTTGAGGAAAAATTTTAATAGAAGCGGACCATTCTTGAAGATAAATTTTAATTGGATAATTAACATTTATCACAATCCCCCGTACCTGAACATTTTAAATAACGTGCTTATTCAGTTTTCTTCATATATATCGATTGAATAAAATCAATGAAAAATTAGTAAAATAATAATTTTATTCGTCAAAATAATTTCACAAAGGGATTCTTGAAGATTCAACCAATATACTTACTTTCGATATCAAGCTCTGTCGAATTCGTAAAACATGCGTCGACTTCAGGCTTAATTTCTATGTTATAGGAACCATTATGTAAACCGTTCGGTAGGCTATTATGGTGTTGCTGTTGTTCATCTTCACTTTCTGATTTAACTTGTTTATCCATCGTAAACTTGCTTACGTTCACGTTATTATACATACATTTCGTATTGTCCCTGTTAGAACTCTTGTTTAAATGAAATACGTCCCTATCACAATGATTAGTATCACTTGTATTATTAAAACGATTACTCCATGCCCGATAACACTTACTATTGAGATGGTGATGGAAGTTTGTTTCTTCGATATCGTTAGTTAAACCATTCATGTCTAACCTTACACTCGAATTGCTATTGCACTCACTTTTTATGGTCTTTACTTCGGTCTCTTTAAGGACATTCTCTAAAAATTCTTCGGCTTCACCGTTCAGTTCAAAAATACCGTTCACTTTATCTTTATTACATTGCTTACTATCGATATTACTAGATTTCGCGCAAGCTGCATTATCGGCGTAGAATCCGCTCCCGATACGAGATTTTCTGGAGCTGTCACTGCGAGATTCACTACTTTCTGACATGGGATCCTCGTAGATTGCCTCTTCGTAGTTGCTATCGTAATAATTCTCCCTATTTTCCACTGTGTTCAATCGCAGGACGTCCCTCAGACTCGGTAAGAGCTGCACTGGATTTTTATAGTGATGCTTCACCATAGGTGGTACGATGACCTTCTTCGGAGGTCCTAAACGTACTTTTATCCGAAAGGGCGGATTCTTCCTACTGATCTTCCTGAAAAACTCGAGTTTTATGGCATCTTGATCCACGGGGCCGTTAAATCTATCCCATAAACGATTTCTTTCTGACGCGGAGACTGAGGTTAGCAATTTAGAGTCCTAGAATCGAAAAAAAAAATGGTTTTAGTACCAAAATTTGTTACCAGATGTTTTTGTTTTAACTTGAAAATCACTACGATGGGGGATTTTAGTTATTTAAAATCTTCCACACTGATCGTTTAATGTAAAATACTCTTTCTGGAAAGTTACCAAATTTTTTTATTCGAATTTCATCTAAGAAACCTTTGAAACTTGCACGAAGATCCTCTTTTGCAATCCTAATCCGTGTAAAAGTCTCAAAACGTACCAAGAAATGTTCCACGTGATTAGGACACATCCATCTTCCAGATGGAAAACTCGTCAATGGTGGATCCAAGCAATCCAGATGAAAATGCAACGGGCAATAATCACAGACAAGTAATGGAGCTACGCGGCAGGATTTTCTGCAGATGTAACATTTTCGAGCCGGCAGAGGTACCAGACCATTAGGCAATTTCTCCTGGTATCTCTTCGTCGCCTTATAGTGCCTTCTGTGGAAGTTCCTAGCGAAAGGATTGCCAACTAGAAAATTCCCAAACAAATTTAGCCAGAGGACCTTTCAAAAAAAAAAATCCCAAATACCTTTATCGGTTCCAGGGAAAACGCAGGGTTCCGTCAGATTACGCGGCAGCTCAAATTGTTTAGGATTAATGGCGCAGGCAGCTTGTATCAGCAAATCCATCGAATTTGGGCGCGGCTTCTTGATGGATTTGGACGAGGAGGACGTGGATGACGAGGAAGTCGAGGCCGAACGTTTATTCCTGGCCTGCGGTTCGTCGTTTTTCGATTTGTACCGGCAGCTGTGGCATATCCATTCGCCTAGAGGTATGTCGATTTCTTCTAAAGGCGGGTCACTGTTGTAATTTTACAAACTTTCAATTAAATAATAAGTAAATGAAGTAAGCTTAATGAAGGAGTACAAAATGTTTTTATGGCAATTAATTACGCATGCTCAATACTCCAAAGCGTTTCAACAATTATATCCTCTTCATTTTTACCGCATTAAAAATTAAAATTAATAAATCAAGCATGTGTTTTTAATTTAAAATATACGTAACGTTAGTCTTCTATAAAGACAAAAAAAAATGAAGATCGGATCGAAGCAAATCGTTAATAAATACGATTTAAATTAAAATTTCGTTTGAACAATCAAATATGGCGTCTATTACATTGAAAATATTTCGAAAATCATTTATAGCCATTAAAAAAACTAATTTTTTAGATCAAAATTGCAGCAATTGATTTCACAGCACGCTAGATTTCATATCTATTGAAATTAGACAGATAGCAATTACTGCACAACGATTACGAAACAATAATTTACGAAGTTCTAGTCACGTTTTACTTTAGAAGTCGATTTCGATAGTAAAAGAATTCAAAAAACGACCGGATTTAACTTCATGGCAGTAAAAAAAAAACAACAGAAATCGAAAACAAAAGACAATCGAACAACGTCATGGCCTACTTGACTCGTTAGTTAGACGAGATTTTATTACCTCTTTTACCCTTCTTTTTGATCTCTCGTTGCTTCGAGAATTAGCATTTCTTAAGAAAAATCAATGTCTCAATTGTTTTACCTTTCTAGTACGTAATTTTATGATTTAAATATTCATAGAACGTTTAAGAAAGAATGATGGCAATCAATAGTGTAGTAGGCTGCGTTTTTCGATGAGAAATATTTTATTTTGGAAACAGTTGAAGGTGCAACTGGTTTTTCCAGTTGTATTGTGATAAAATTTCGTTTTTAACGCGGAGAATTAATTAATTTTAAATGGTTTTTAATGTTGTGCAATAAAAAGCCATGTTTATTTTAATTAAATCTTTTTATGAGACTTAAGAAAGGCGGAGCAAATGCAATATTATAAATTTTCTTATCTAACCTTATATAAATATACTGATATCTTTGTTTTTTTTTTTTTTATGCAAAATATAAACATGACAAGATAAATAACCACTTTATTTACAAGAAAAGCTTCCTTGTAATACGGATTTCCATGAATATTGTCATTTTTCCCATTTGAAATCAAAGTCACCTCTGGAACTGTCAATGGAAAAACAATTTAAAAAAAAGGGGCAAAACCCATTGATGATGCTTCTAATCCCTCAAATTACTTTAAAAATTCATTTTTTATCGTGTAAAAAATGTATTCAAGGAGAACAATTGAATTTCTACTTACTGACATTGCAAATGGAAGCTGCTGGGACATTTATCGCAGCAGATCAAGTCACCACCTTCCCCGCAAGAATCACAGCTATCGTGATTGTGTCCCCTACCAGGTCTCCTGAAATACGGATGTTCAATCTTCTTCGTTTTCTCTTTGTTACCATCTTCGCTAGCCGGAGGTGCAATTAGGGCTTGCACTTGCTGGAAAATGCACAATATTCGTTTTAGAAATTAAGCGTTTCTCCGATTCCCCGTAAAATTCCCCTTCAATATAAAAATTCCGCCATTTTACGACGTTCGTTCGTCCGACTTTTTCTCAATTACCATCCAGGTTGGCTATGCAGAATCCATAAGCTACTCTGATACTCATATACTTACGGCCATTAATCCTCCCGAGGTGTCTAGATCGTATTCGACGTTAGCCATGGTGATTTGCCTCCAGGAATTGGGGCCCTTTCCCCTAGTCAATTTCTAATTCTGTCCGTTTATTTCTTCCTAGAATACGAAAATAAGTCTCTCGGAGAGAGATCTTCTCCTCGACGCGACGGTTTCGCAGCGTTGCTACGGCATTTCGCCTTTTAATTGGCGAACGAGACAATCTTATATCCTCCAGGTCTCTTTTTGGTTCGATTCATCGTTACAACTTTTGATTATTTTAAAATTTTCTCAAGAAACTGACAGAAATACTTGGCGCCGATGAGAGCTACCATTTCTTTCGTGCGCATGCGCGAACGGGTACCTGCATTATCGGCCGAGTTTGATGGGTGTGAGGTACGAGGACAGGCGAATAAGTTTCGGTGAATACGTTTTATATAGCACGATGTGAATAGCCGGAAAATTTATTTTGCAACAATTATGAAATTTTTCTTATATTATAATATTATTGGTTGTAATCAGCGGACGCAACTACTCCGGAGCAGCTCAGTAAGTAACCAATAGGAGCCTTTTGAAGTTATTTCTCAATAAAAAGACATTTGAGGTTGACGTTGACATTTCAATGTAACAAAAAAATTAAGCAGGCTGTGTGGACCGTTTTAGAACCGATGTTTTTTTTTTTTATTACAGCCAGTAAACATGGGCATTCAAAATAAAATTCCAAGATTAATCTTTAGAAAACAATAATTTCATAATTTTTTTTACAGAGTTCAGATCATCATCCGGAGCAGCTCAGTAAGTAGTCAATAGGAGCCTTTTGAAGTTATTTCTCAATAAAAAGACATTTGAAGTTGACGTTGACATTTCAATGTGACAAAAAAATTAAGTAGGCTGTGTGGACCGTTTTAGAACCGCTGTTTGTTTTATTATTACAGCCAGTAAACACGGGCATTCAAAATAAAATTCCAAGATTAATCTTTAGAAAACAATAATTTCGTAATTCATTTTTACAGAGTTCAGATCATCATCCGGAGCAGCTCAGTAAGTAGCCAATAGGAGCCTTTTGAAGTTATTTCTCAATAAAAAGACATTTGAGGTTGACGTTGACGTCTCAATGTGACAAAAAAATTAAGCAGGCTGTGTGGACCGTTTTAGATCCGCTGTTTTTTTTTTTATTACAGCCAGTAAACACGGGCATTCAAAATAAAACTCCAAGATTAATCTTTAGAAAACAATAATTTCATAATTCATTTTTACAGTTTTTTTTACAGTTCAGATCATCATCCGGAGTAGTTCAATAAGTAGCCAATAGGAATGCGCGGCCTTGGATTTTCATTGGCAATTCACTGAGCTGCTCCGGTGTGATTGCGTCCGCTGAATGCGACCAATGATACTTCATTGCCCAAATAAAAACATCCAATTACAGGATATTAAACAGGGGTCATCTCAAAATATTTGGAGATATTTTCTTTTCATGTTTTTTTTTTTGTTTTGAGCACGAAATACAATTTTTTTCAAAATCACTTTGTCATTTGTTTCTTAAATTTGAATTGTTTTTTACACGTAATCCTTGGTTTGATATAAAATTAATCAAATTGTTCTCATTAATTATCATTTAATGTAACTATCTTAATTTTATAAAAAATATTTTCTTCTAAAAGTATAACAGATAGGTTATAAATAACACAATACTACCGGCACACCCCACACCACATAAGTTTAATTAATTATTCCGGGACGGCCGTTTCGAGGTTCCCACGTTGCTGCTACGATTTTAAAAATGCTTCATTAAGTCGATAAATAAGTAAGTAAATAAATAAGTCGATTTAACTTGGTCGACATCCTCTCATTTAATTGCTTTTGATATGATTCTTTTGTAGCTTTGTGTATTTTGGGTCTCACTATCCAACTGATTTCGCAATACCTCAATATGGGGTAGCAATTAGGGCTCTGTGGCAACCACTTCATTAAAACAAGGATTTCCACCGTTGTGTTTGAGGTTGATTCTCAAATACATATCTTTGTCTATTTTTACTAATTTCCCCTTTCTTCCGCCCCCAAAGCAGCCCCATGCTATGATGTTTCGTCCCCTATTCTCTCTCCAGGACGCTGACGACAAGCACTTGTTAATCGGCCCTTTGGCTAAATTAACATCTATTATAGCGTATAATCCACTCTCGTTGTGAAGCCTTCTGGAACCATCGTGGATATTTTTTTCATAAATGGCAACAAATGAAACACCAAAAAAAACAATAAAACTGACCTTGATCTTTATTTATCCTATGTATATTTTACACAAAATTAATAATAATACATCGAAAAGAAAAATATCAGACGACAAAGAAATGATGACAAGAAATCAATTAATCGAAAGGAAAATATGAATGGCACGAACAAAATTCCAGAATGAAAAAGTTAAACCATCAGACCGGATAAAAATTTGCTCTTGCTTTTCAATACACCTTTCAGTGATTTCACAGCCTGGGTACGGCTCTCCCTTAGATTATTTAACACAGCCTGTCCGTCAACGTTTAAGTTGAGCAATAGTAGCCTATTGGTTAGGTCACTAATCGTAACCTGGTAGTTCCAGTCCTCTAAGATTTCATCGAAACGATTGGCGGCCTTTTTAAGTTGACCAATGAGCTCGTTCAATATTTCCCTATTCTTTAAATCGGAAGATTTTCGTTTTGTTTTCTTTCCTTGGGAAGGCCTCATTAGGTTATGACAAAGCAAGCAGAGAAGGCAAGATATTGAAAGCACCTGAAAGAAAAGATAATCGAATTAAAATTCAAGTTATAAGTGATTTTATATCGTAATAACCTCGGTTACGTTCACAACTCTTTCCATTGTTACTCTTTGATGCCATAAAGGGTCGGCACTTTTACAATCCGAATTAATTCGATACTCGATACCATTAATAACCTCATCAAGGGTATTTTTTACATCATTCTCTATACCATTGCTGGTATCCATTTCTTCCGCAGCTATATGGATGTAGAATTGATATAAGGTTCCTAAGATCTTGAAATAAGGCACATCCAAGTGCGCGTGCAACCTTGACGGTAAAGGTAAAGTCACTTGATCCTGCCAAATCGCAGAAAAGTTAAACGCAATACCTCATCAATTGAATTCGACTTACCTGGGGTATCGGAACATGACTTGCGTTTCTAATATCCTTCTCCAAACTGTCCCAATCTTTCAAAACACCTCGTAATTGCTCGATGTTCTTATTCCTAGTTCCATCGGTTGATTTTACAATGTCCAAAGCGGCCGACATCGCCCACACAGTCGATGCTCTCAATTTCAAAAAGCAGACGTCTTGCTCGAATAAGTTTTTGATTTCTTCGCACTCTTCCGGGGGTCCTAAAGCTCTTTTCGGGTCCCATGATTGGCACACACTCAGATCGTGATTGTCTCTACGAAATAAATGGTTCGTGTATCTTTTTTTATGGTATTTTGAATTACCTTAGTGTTTCCCAACTAATCTTATTATCCTTTGGGGAGATTTCGAGGTTGTATAAGGCTTCCGAGGTGGTGCACTGCATTAGACATAGCATTATACCATCTACGGCTATCGTTGTGTAATGTAGGCTGTTGTTGAGCCTTTCCCTGAAGTCCATGAATTCATCTAATTTTTGAAACGAGCCGAATTTGTAGGAGAATGTCAGATGATCTGAACTCTGTGAAAATTAATTACGGAATTATTGTTTTCTAAAGATTAATCTTGGAATTTTATTTTGAATGCCTGTGTTTACGGGCTGGAATAATAATAATAAAAAAAAAACAGCGGTTCTAAAACGGTCCACACAGCCTGCTTAATTTTTTTGTTACACTAAATGTCAACGTCAACCTCAAATGTGTTTTCGTTTTATCGAGAAATAACTTCAAAAGGCCCCAAATTACCAAATAAAATGCAAAATATGTAAAACGTCTCCGTAAAGCAGAATTATTAATAATTCAAGATCATTCTACGCATGTGTAAACAATGCAATTTGGTTAAATTTAATGGCATGAACGGCACATTCTGCATTTTAAATATTTCTTTGTTATTTGAATTATTTACAGCTTCTATAATAGTTCCTTCCTTTTCGCAAAATATATTTTCTTCAGTTAAGCTTATCGTCTTTTAAGGCCTGTATATAATTCAAGTAACACCAACCGCAAGGTCCTAACCAATATTTCAACACAGATAAAGTGTTTCGCAACTAAATTATAAACGAAAAAAAAAAAAAAAATATCATTGAATTTACATCTTTATAATTTGAAGAAAAAAACTTAAGCGTTGTATCGTACAAATTTGTGGCCAAATTTAGTAACCCTGTGCACGGCAGTCTTCCGCAATGTAGGTAACCTAAAGAGTCTAGTTGCAAATGCTTGACATCTAAGCTTTCATACATCGTCTGGGCACCGATGCCTCCTCCTACAACAATGACGCAGATATCAAACACATCTTACATCGAAGAAAGAGAATTTAACTCACCTAACGTATGATATAACTTAACGCTCAACAATTTTGCATGAAAATTACTGGGACTATTATTGAGCAAGTTATCGAGAAGTACCAAAGCTAGGACGATGTGTTCTGAGGATTGCGTTTGTTGTGCTAGATCATACAAAACGTGAGCCGCTAGCAACGCATATGGATCCGATGGTCCCTGATCTGTTGGTAATAGATTTTGTCCGTATGTTTGATAACCATGTTGATAGTGCAGAGACAATGCTGTTACAAGGGCATTTAGATGTTCAGCTGTTAGATCTTTATGGTTTCCGCATAATCTTGATAGTTGTAACGCACAAATGTGCCTTTGCATTTGTTGTTCCTTGAGAGCAAAAGGTACTGAATAGGTTATTTGTTAAATTAAGGAACTTACCGATTGAGGTATGCTGGTTGCACTAATTCCCACATCTTTTATCAGTCTCGATCCTAATTCGCTTTTCTTTTCAGTGTCTAGCAGCCTTAGATATGTTCTTAGATCCGAAACGCAACACGGTTTATGTCCGAATTTCCGGAAATATTCTATAAATAACTCTATCGTATCTCCCAACAAATCTGTATCGATACCTTTTTCCATTAATTTAGAACATAATTCAAATCTAGCTAAATATGGTCCTCTTAGAAGATAACCTAAGAAATAATCACAAAAAAAAACAAATATGACAATTCAAAATTAACATGGGAAACTGGAAGAGACCCACCGTTATCAGTCGTTACATTCTCGACAAGTCTACAAATAAATTCATGTGCCTTTTCAGGAGTATCGTCAATAGTATCGAGATCATTTTGTCCATTTTCGGCAGGTTCCGCATGATTATTTACAACAGAAGGAGACTGTATAAGTTCAAAGACGGAATTGATATATTCCTTCCATATATTCCATTTGTCTACACTAGAGAAAAGATATAGAATGCATTTAGTAAATGTTGGAAACATCGGGACCAATTTTAACCTTACCTATATACAAGAATACTCTTACAATACAAATTAACTTTACTCCATTGCTTCAATTTCACCATATAAGGCAATTTACTATACGAAATACTGCAATTATTCAACCGTTCACCGATCGGACCTTC
>LR736893.1:3574423-3591324 GCA_902654985.2 Oryctes borbonicus | reverse complement strand
TACATGCGAGCTGCCTGATTTCGTTCACCTTTAGCGTTTGAATTAAGTTACGTACAGCGGCAATAACCGGGTTTTATTGTATCTGTTTTACTCGTGAAATGTAGGCTGTAGACCTACTAAACAAGTAAGACCGCCAATAATATTTATTACGGACTAATCTAAGGTTGATTAAACGATTTCGAATATATTTTTTTTTTAATTGAAAAAAAGCTCCATTTTAAATCGTGTTTGTATATTTAATTAAGCGCCAATATTACTAGTTTTAATTATTTAATAATTAAATATTATACGTTAAAATCTGCGGTTAATACAAGGGAATTGCATCAGTATTAAATTGGCGAAAGAATAGGAAGTGCTGCATGGAATTTGCGGTTTTAACTTAGAATATAGGTGAGTAATAAATTTTAATATTGTTCAAATGCATTAATTAACATGGCCCGGACATGCACCTTTTGTAATAAACAAAATTCGACGGTTGCCCAATAGAATCATCATCGAAAACAAATCACGTCTTCAGAACACCCAAAACTAACATCGAAATCAACAAATTATGTAAGCCCAAGCGACCGTGTAATTGTTCATTCTTGTTCGACGTTCTGCATTGAGCAATACGCAAACGTTGAACCAAATTGCTAAACTAATACCGCCTGTAAAAAGCAAGTTCCTGAGTGCTCGCCGATGTTGTAACCCGCAAATGGAGGAGTATTCAACCAGCAAATTGAAAGTGAAAAGTGCATCTTTGTTGATTACGCTTAGGGAGGAGCTTTTGTTTTATTGCTCGAGGCTTCGGGTCGTATCTTTTGAGATTTAGGTTGTTGCCCTAAATCTAGGACTTGGTGCCTTGTACCTTGTCGCATTGTTTGTGTATCCGGTACAAATGTCTTTCTTTTTATTTGGGGGGAAATAAATCAGGTTGAGAATTCGTGGTTTTTATGAGAAATGAAAGGCGTAGCGCGTCGATATCAAACTTCCTACTTCTACCCGTATAATTTGGTATTATTTATTATTATTATTATTATCCGAGTGAAAGGCATTTCCAGATTAATGTGTTTCATAAAGCTCCAGTTACGAATATTTTTGTAATGTGTATTGTTAAGGAATATCGTAAAAGAAACGGTGAATTCCTTGATTTATTTAGAAATTGCGCCCATTGTTTGGTTTGTCGATATCCTCAAGATCTGGCGTTTTCTAAACCAATTAATGGCCCATTCAAACTAAAAATACTTAATACATATTGAATGGCTTTAATTGAACAAAAAAATTCAATTTAAAATCTAAAAATTCAATTTATGAACTTTTCACGTTCACGAAACAATTAGGATCTTCCTTGCCAACCATAGGAGCACTAAATGAACGTTTTAGTCGAATTAGGCACCGAAAACTGTAAACAAACGCATTCATTGAAACTTCCAGCCTCTCAGGTTGTTGCAGTTTTTAATCTGTTCCATATTGAAATTAACTATATTTACATATACAGTGTGGAAGGAAAGTAACGGATAAATTCATTATCTTTGTTAATATTTATTTTTGGAAAAAAACTCGAAGGGGTATGCGATTTCAATTATTTTACTTTATACTACATCGTTGTTATCTTTTCTCGTCATTTTTTAAATTATGACGTAATCATTTTTTTTTTTTTTAATGACAATTTATATTTTTTTTTATTCCGTTTTTAACGGTATAAAATTATCACTTATTGCGCTTGAAAAAAATTGGGAAAAGTTGTGTCAAAGTTCGAATTTTCTGCCGTTGACAACCGAATAAAAAATACTACAAAAATTAATAATAAAAAATATAAGTTGTAATTTAAAAACACACTTGATGACGCCATAACTTTAAAACCAAATGGCGTAACAAAGCAATAACGATGTAGTACAACGTAAAATAATTGCAATCGCTATACCCCTTCGAAATTTTCTCGAAAAAATAAATATTAACAAAGATCCGTTACTTTCCTTCCACACTGTATACATTGTGCAGTCTGCAAAAGCTCTCGTTGAAGATTTCTAGATAAGAACAGACCCATAGAATCGATTTCTGCAATACTTTCTCATCTATTTTCTCTATTTTTTTAAATCAGGACCACAAAATCGATTTCTGTAATAATTTTTCATCTTTTCAACCCGTTCAGGAAATGATCACAAGTTGCAAAGAACAGGGAAAAATAGAGGAAACTAATAACGAGAACGGGGAAGGAAAATATGAGAAACAAAGAGAATTTGATAACAATAAAGAAGAATAACAATTTACACTTTTCGAGTTGAGATTTGACACGTTACAGAAGATAATTTGAAGCTTTTCCTTCGCATAAAACAAGAGCGCATTATCAAAACTTTTCTTGCTGGGTAACATGATAATCCTTGATATGAAGTATAACACATACGTGGTATCGTTGGATTCATTTTCTCATTACTTTTCCAAAAACATAAGAATATATAGAGCGTTCCGTTTAAAATAAGACATTTAACATCGCTTCCGGCGATACAGGAAAAGTGATTGAACCGTTGATAACACCAAAAGAACCAAATGAAAATAGAATCGACTTGCTATTTTTTAAAAACGCTGGCTTCTACAACCTCGCTGTATATACAGGATGTTCCATGAGGAACTGCATCGATCGATACATGAAAGAGTATACGTTGGAAAATTCCGATAAAATCCTGAAACTTATTATCTAAGATCTTCAGCTATATCGGCGGTACCTGCCAGGTTTGCTGTTTTAAATAGAACATCCTGTATATTATTTTTGAATTCTTAGTTCAATTTTAAGGTTTGTTCGATTAAACAACCAATTTTTGGCCAAGTTTTCAGAATTTTGCAATGTACAAGGTGGGCCAAATTCGATACTTCTAATAGGGAACTTATATTTCTAAAGGAATTGGACAAAAACTGACGTAAGCTTCTGGAGCTCGATTTTAAAGAGGAATCGATTGGTGAAATCCCTATTTTTATATCTTCCTTAATATAAGAGATACGAGATAGCCATCTTAAAATAATGTGAAATGAAGAAAAACAAATAATTTAAAAATTGTTTAAATAAAATATCTAGTGTGTTATATCATTCTAAAGGTAATTTTATACGCTTTTCAATAGTGTAAAAATATATAGGGTGTTCCGTATAAAGAAACACAAGTCTTGATAATATCTCAAAAAATAGGAGTTTAAAAAAAGAAAAAAGTTAGAACATAGGATTCTGCGTCAAAACGCGCCCCAAATATAGTTTTTATATAAATCGAGCATTTTCACAAATAAAAAAGTTACAAGGGTTTTTAAAAATTGCACATTTTAAGAGAACGCTCTGTATCTCTTATATTAAGGAAGATATAAAAATAGGGATTTCACCAATCGATTTCTCTTTAAAATCGAGCTCTAGAAGCTTAGGTCAATTTTTGTCTAATTCCTTTAGAAATATAAGTTCCCTATTAAAAGTATCGAATTTGGCCCACCTTTGTACATACTATATCGATCGATGTAATTCCTTGTTAGACACCCTGTAGAGTTACTCAACGAAGGATCAACATGAAATGAAAACTTTCGATTAACAAACTTCCTACATTAAGCAGTGCCTGTAAAATGAAAGCAACTTTCTTGATACTTCCTGCGTTACGTTTAACGCATATCTAAAGCGAACTTTTGTGTTAATGTTAGAGTTAATAGCGATGGTATCATGGAATTCTTATAAAAAAAAATTAAATCGCTCAAATTCTCCATTAATTCAAGTTCAATCTTAAGCTTAAAATAGATGCCTATTCACAGACCTTCAAGAACTCTCTGTATGAGTCATACAGCTTTGCAATCATCACCTAATTACTTATAACAACCTTCATATCAGCGAAAGAAATCTTTTTCTCCAATTTTTTTTTTTTTTAATTTAGACCCTTCAAATCATGCATTTATCTCCTGTATATTCATCTATTTACAGCAAATTGACCTACTTAGCAACATTCTCTTTTGTAAAAATTAATTAAAAATACGCCACACACTTACCAGCATATTTTAATATATCTATGTAATAATTATGCAACTATTAATATTGTATAATGTTAAGATAAAAAAAAAAAAAAAAAAAACGGAGTAAAAACAAGGAAATTGTAAAAATAACTGTTACAATCTCTTGAAACTGGTCTTGCGAGATTAATGCGAGTTGTATCTCAATCCAAGCTGCTTACTTACAAGCTATGTGTTATCGTAGGCTGTTTTATTTGAATTAATCGATTTAATTACGTGATTGCGTGAGTATCATTTCAATCATAAAATATCATTAAATCACTTATATTATAGCAAATTATATAAATGCATTCAAACAAAAAAATTAAAAAAAAAAAAAAATTAAAACAAACATGGAAGTTTTAAAATTGTAAATGTTTCACCTTCACCGCACTGCAGAAAGGAAAATGTCAATTTAAATGTTCTAAAATGTATTTGGGTTATTTCTCAAATGCGAAAGCAAAGACAACGTTAAGCATACTAAAACATTGAAAACAATGTACAAAGTCGGTAAAATTAATTCGAACGACCGTATGGAATCTTCAGTGGGCGTTCGAGGAAAATGTTAATTGTAAATTGAATGCATTTTTGTTGAATCTCAAGCGTCTTACGTGGATAATACGGTAAATGCAACACGTTCAAAAGAAGACAAAAAACGAAATCTATTCTTTGCTTACGCATCTGATCGTGGAAAATATTGAATTTACTGGGTCGAAACCTACTTAGCGAAAAGATCTACTAATTTTTTAAGTCAATAGCATTCAGCGAAAGAAAGCAACTTTAACAATGAAATATACTTTCTACCTTCCATATTTTCCGGTACAATTCATTTTGGTGCTTATCGCTTAGGGTGGCGAGATTTTCAGGGAAATGCTGAAGATGACTGTCGAGACGATGTTGCATCCAAGACGATGAAACATTTAATACTCTTTGCTTTATTATTTACATACCTAAGAAAATTTTTATAATTGTTTTGAATGAGTTCCAAACTTGTTTCTGAATTTGGAGTATTTCAAGTATTCCGGATTTTATTCTTTTGTAACGTATTTTTTTGGGTATTCCGAGGCTATTTCTGAGAGCCGTACTCCTGCCAGTCTCAGAATATACAGGCTGTTTCCTCTCTTAGACCCAGATTACTTGCACTACCCGACAAAAACATAGACGCGGTATCGTTTTTATTTACGAAGCAAAGACTTTATATAAAATGTAAATGAGGGTTAATTAATACTTGTTATGTAAATGGTCCATTTATAGATATTTCTGGGTATTTATTGCTTTACGAGGGGTAATTGGGATTTTCCCAGATCAAAATAGGAATTTTAAATGCGACGAAAATTTACACCCTGTGCATTTATTACATTAATATAAGCAAAAATGTTTTAATTTGCCACTTCTCTTTATATGCAGCGGTTGTGCTGGTAAAGTGTACACATTTCACCACGAGGAATTATATTTTATAAAGTGTTTACAATATGGGTAGAAAAAAACAATTATCCTCGATAGAAAGGGGTAAAGTTCAAGCCTGGCACCAGGATGGTGTTAGTAAGAAGGAAATTGCTCGTCGGTTACGAAGAAGCGATCATTCCGTCTAGAAATTTCCTAAAAGATCCGCAAAATTACGGCAAATCAAAGGGCCAGGGGCGACCGAAAGCTGTAAGTGAGCGGGATAAACGCCTCATATTGCGGTGTGCATCTAATTTTTCTGCATCGGCGAGGGTTATTGCAGAACAGGCGGGGGTACAAATGCACGTGCGTAATGTTCAAAGGATTTTAAAGCCGTCACCGGTAATATCACGGAAGAAAATGTTGAGAAAACCGCCACTTTCGGCGAAACACAAAGAAGCGAGGTTGAGATTTGCTGAAGAACACGTATCCTGGAAGAAACAATGGGAAAAAGTTATATTTTCCGATGGGAAACGTTTTAATTTGGACGGACCGGATGGGTACTCGCATTATTATCATGATCCGAGAAAGGAACCAAAAGTGGAAATGACCGGACAATTAGGGGGTGGATCTGTGATGATTTGGGCAGTGATTGGATTCCGCGATAAAAGTGAGATAGTGTTTTGCACGAACGAAATGGCATTTGTGACGTATAAAGACTTATTGCGTGACAATCTTCTACGTTTTGGAAACCAATGGGCCGGGCGCAATTTTGTTTTTCAGCAAGATAACGCGCCAATCCATAAAGCAAAAACCATTACCGAATGGTTTAAAGAGAAAAAGATTAAAACTTTACAGTGGCCGGCACGGTCACCAGGCTTAAACATTATTGAAAATATGCGGGGTGAATTGGCACGTCGCGTTTATGGCGGAGGCCGTCAATATTTCACGGTACAGGAACTGAAAACTTCAATAGTGACTGAATGGGGCAGAATATCCCTCAAAATTACGTGTTAAATTTATATAAATCTATTAATAACAGACTATTGGAAGTGATTAAGAAGAATGGAGGATCTACGCTCATTTGTTGATTTTTGTTTTACATTTGCAACAGAGCGTCTAAATTTTTGTCTCAGAAATTGTTTAAACATCGGAGTAATAATTTATTATTTACTTCATATATTACTGGAGGAGATATTTTTAAGTTTATTTTACTTTTACGAATAAAAACTTAATTAGATATCTCGCTAGTTTCGCAAAGAAATGTTGTAACCCTTAAAACCCATAAAACATCTTACCGCGTCTAAGTTTTTGTCGGGGAGTGTCTTGTTAGCTTGATTTCCTGTCTCTGCTTAGTAGTTGCGCTGTGGATGTAAGCCTTTGTCCAATCAGAAATTGCTTGGCCTGTCTCTGACTTGGAATGAACTTCCACCAGTCTTGAGATTTCTTATCTTTCCATTGTTTAGTGCTTGCTTTTACTACCGTATATGCCATTCCCACCGAGTGCTTTGGGCGATTTTCAATGATCGATGGCCTTCGTGTCCTGGTACCCAGGCTAGGGTCACTTTAATTCGGCTTCCTTCAGCCTATTAAGTGCATTCATGCAGTCCCACACCAGTTTCGAGTTCGCCTATGTGGAGGCTAGCAATACACCTCGGTTCAGCGACTATTTCGGCTTAATTGGTGTTTTAGGTCTACTTCCACAAATCGCGACTCCGACTCCATTCTCTGCCTTTGAGCCGTCTGTGTAGTAGATGGATTCAGCCTTTATAGGCGAGTCTTTCTTCCACTCTTCTCTATCTGGTAATACCGTTTTATAGCATTTATCGAAGCTGCATTTGGGACTAATAGCGTCACTGGGACTGCTAGTTATTGGCCTCGCCTTGAGTTCCTTTAACTTTTTCTGATAATTTGCACTATGTGATTTAATTATAGGAAGTTGACCATTTATTCAGTCAGTCAGCCTGGCCTCCTTTTGGATATATATATGTAACATTTCCAGATTTAGGACGACTTCCAGAGCAGCTGTTGGCGTGGTTTTCATGGCTAACGTGGCACACAGACACGCCACTTAGCCCCTTTATTGCCTCTACCTGCAATGTTTTCGTCTATCATACCACTTATCATTGGTCTGATTATCCTTATGTACAACCACAGCATTATTTTTGGGCTTAACCCGCACGTTTTTCCACACAGCCTTCTACATCTGCCCAAGGCAATAGTTGATGGAGAGTTCTATATACGTCTTTGATCGAACCATACTCCGAGGTATTTCGCTTCTTTGATAAATGGACTCTTCTCCCAGCACCATTGGCTTTAGGCTTCGAATTATGCGCTTCTTAGTAAATACGATAATTTGTACTTTTTGGCCATTGATTGTCTCTTCCGTTTACACCAATTATCTACTGTATTTAAGGCATTTCGCATTTGTTCCGATGCCACCCCAGCAAATTTGCCTCGTACTACTTATAGCTAGATCGTCAGCATAACCTAGGCAAAAACAGACTTTCCTTGCATAGCTTTGCCATTAGCTCGTCTATAAGAGACGTAGATTAAAGAAAAAAATTGTTTTCTTTTGCCAAGACTCCTAAATCCAAGTTAAAGAGATTTTTTATGATTTCTTCGTAACTTTTCCCAGCGACTATTCCATCTCTTTAATTCGCCTAAATAGGCTGGGCCTGGAAAAGAGAAACAAGTTGCTGAGGTCCAGATCTGGCGAACGGGATCAACTCGAACCCCTAAAGTACGAGATGATGCGTCGCCTTCGTGATGGAATAAAACCTTCCTTTTCTTCAAATGCGACCGTTTAGAACGCTTACAATAGCCAACCTCTAAATTCTTTCTTGCGTATCTTGCATCGTGCGAAGTAGGCAAAATTTGCGTAAAAGTAGAAATTAAACGGTTGTCGGGTAAACGTTGCGTAAATTTAACCCACATAAACTGGTCGAGTTGTTCTTTCTATTATGAGATTT
This sequence comes from Oryctes borbonicus, assembly GCA_902654985.2. Lineage (NCBI taxonomy): Eukaryota > Metazoa > Arthropoda > Insecta > Coleoptera > Scarabaeidae > Oryctes > Oryctes borbonicus. The sequence goes on along the minus strand of LR736893.1, from coordinate 3,582,982 downwards.
ATTTGAACGCCTTAGTTGTATGTTAATTTTCTCTTTTATTACGGAGTTCTTAGATATTGCATGTAGATAATGGAAAAAATGAACCGTTAAAGAAGGTAACCAACCTTGCACTTTCTATATTCTAAGACTCTAAAGAAAATATCACGCAACTATGTGCATTAATTGTTTATTCAACGTTAGACAACGCCTTAATTTTAATGGGACAAATTTAAAAAGGGAATTAATTAAAATAACTTATCTAGATTGTCTGCAAGGTTTGCAGAAGTTGCATTTTATACATGTCGCTCCTTTAACCTCCTTTAAATCCTTATTAAAAGCTCTTCATTTTCGACGAACGCCTTAAATATAAGGGTTTCCTTCATATTTTAACTTATTTTTTCCATTTTCCGAAATAGGATGGTCAAAATCTATGCCCTCTCCATACTTTTTATCGTCACTTTACCCAGTACCAAATCGCACGGGAGACTTATAGAACCACCAAGTCGAGCTTCAGCTTGGAGGTACGGTTTCGACACTCCCCACAACTACAACGATCATGAATTGTTCTGCGGGGGATACACACGACAATGGGTGAAAAATGGCGGCAAATGTGGAGTTTGCGGAGATCCATGGGATTCAAAGTAAGATTGAATCATGATCATTTTCAAGGGGTTCTCTTTATTTAAATTATTATTTAATTTAGGGTACCGAGGGCTCATGAATATGGCGGTACATACGGTCAAGGCGTTATAGTCAGGAATTATAGCGTGGGTAGCGTTATTACGATCAGGGTGGAGTTGACCGCGTCCCATATGGGTTATTTTGAGTTTGGCGTCTGTCCAAATTACAAAAATACCACCCAGGACTGCTTGGATCGGAATATTTTGAAGGTGTTGAAGCCCCAAGAGAACGTCGATAAGGCTGCTACCAGATATTATCCAAAAGATGAGAATAAAGTCTACGAGATGAGGTATCGCCTTCCAAAAATGGTATGTCCGCATTGCGTGCTGCAATGGAGGTATCGATCGGGTTAGTTTTCCACCGTGAAGAGGCCGAAACGTCTTATATTGATTTTATTTGATTTTAGGAAATAATTGGGGCGATTGCAAAAACGGATCTGAAGCCATTGGTTGCGGAGCCCAAGAAGAATTCAGAGCTTGCGCTGATATCTCGATTTCGGGCAGAGGACCATCTTACGTCCCCACCTCGGAATTACCAGACCTACCAACTACTACGATCACTCCAAGCACCACATCGAGCTCGTTACCAGAACCCGAAGAATCCTACAGCCCCGTCACGGCGATTATCATTTCCATCTTGTCGTTTCTGGCGATATTTTTGCTATTATTCTTATTATATTTCCATTATTATCAAGTCGGTAGGCAGGTTAAAATTTGGGTTAAGAGAAACCCGGCGGAGACTGTTGGAAATCAACAGAAAGAAACCAAAGTCATCATCAATCATTGCAATTTCTCGCATATGGCCCCGGTGGCGCCCCCTAGGATAAAAAGAAGCAGCAAGATGGCGGAAATTGAAGATAACATGCAAGAAATTGATTTGAAAAGAGACAGTTTAGCGTGATTTTAGGGGGAAATTGTGATTTCCCTGTTTATATATTCTACTTTGAAATTTATAAGCTTTACAAGTTCTTTTTTTATTTAATAGAAAGTAATGTGTTTTTACATTGCTGTTTGTATTTATTACTTTGTAAGTATTGTATATTATGTAATAAAAAAAATAAATAAAGAAAAATTTTAATTTTTGTTAGGAATTAAAAGTAAACGTGTTCCGGATTCGGACCACGTCATGTAGTTAATCGTAATCGTTGCCTATCACCTTTACCTCTCCTGAAGAATATACGATTGTGGACGAAACGTCGAGTTTCCGTTTAACAAAAAAACGAAACCGGATTCGGAACACGTTTAGTTTTAACTGACTCTGGCCGTGGGAACCTACGTTTTTATTTTGTTGGAGATCTTAAGGAAGGAAATAAAAAAAATTAAATTTTATTTTATTTTAAGATAGGTTGGGCCATCTAGTATGAAGGAGTTAAATTAAGGAGGATGTTAAGTTGCAGGCAAAGCAGATATTTTTAATACATTAATGTTAGAGAAAAGAATTCTTTTTTAAAGAATGTATGAAATAAATTTCTCTTTAAGATTAACTGGCGCCATCTATATTCCGATAGTTAAATTAAAGGCGATGTAAGATAGAGGGAATTGTAGACATTTTTAATGTATTAAAATCATGAAGAAAACGTGATTCCTTTTGAAAAACTGAGATAAAATTTTTTTTATCTCAATTTTTTTTATCTCAATTTTTTTAATTAAAAAAAAAAGACAACCTCTTAACGTCCCCATACCCTTCTAATATCTCAAACGCGAGATCACAAGATCCAGATATGAATACAATACAAAAATAAAACAGTACATATATAGAAGACGAAGAAAATCACGAAGATCTAACAAAAGAAGAAATCACCGAACCGTGAAACACACTTCATCATTATACGCGATGGTAAAATACAATGGTACGGTACTTACATTATATTAGCGTCCACTTCTAAGTCGTCCTCTTCTAATTATGTACAGCTACAAGTGAAAATTACGTTGCGCAAGTTCTTAGTCGATGAGTTCGAATAAAAGACCCTTTTATGATCTTCGTATTGCATGTTCCGGGTCTCATTTTTATTTCTATTTCTTTCGCTGGGTGCTCGCATTGTCCTACGTGGATGTAACATGGTAAAAGATAGATGTATAAGATAGATAAAAAAGGAAAAAGGAAAGCATGAAAGGTGTAGAAATGAAGAATATGCGTACAATTGGAGAGGTAGATAATCCAGAGTAATTACAAGAAGCGATTTTGTTGAAAATGTAGAAATGGTTGGTCAATATAATTAAAGGAATAAATAATTTTTTACGTTGGAATAACGTAGATAGTTTATAATAGAGCTAATTTTAGCGCTTTGCTCGAATAAATTTCCAAAAATAAAATAATCCAAAATAATCGCTGCTATCGCGAGGTTGCCATCTTTCTGCCATCCATTTTATGGGATCATTACTCAGAAATTGGAGGAAACAGAAGATTTTTTAGAAAAGGTTCTAAGAGGAAAACTGTCGAATACAGGACCGATTGTTAGTGCCTGCCCTTTTGGCATTCCCGCACATTCAAAGGAAGAGATCTCTAAATTGGGCTGAGAATGAAACTAGGATGAAACTTGGATATTTTCGCACGAGTCGGGAACTAACCACCAAATAATTCTTTGGGTGCTTCTAGATGAACCAAATCCAATAAAACTTGTTCACTTCAAAGAAAATGATTGCTTTTTTCTTTCATCGGACTAGATATGTAGCAAGCATTGGTTTGGAGTTGAAATCAGGAAAAACAATCTACAACGTCGCATCATCCTTCATCATGATAATAATGCGATTTTTAGCACCTTGAGAAGTTGTTGAAGCCTTCAAAAATTATGTTTAAAAAAAAAGAAAAAACACCATCAGGGCTGAGAAAATGTTTATTTTGTAAGAATTCTCTCGAAAATGGTAAAGCCAAACTTGTTTGCGTATTGGTTCAGAGGATTTTAAAAGATCTTTAACTGAAGAACTGTTCCTTTTAAATCCTTCACAAACCTATATTGAACCCATGTACAAAAACAAAAATAAAATGGAATTAAAAATAATTGTTTGTTTTTATAAGCCTGGAATCTCACCATTTCTTCGATGTTGATATTAATCTTAATATTAATTGATATTTTAATAACCTCCACATCCCTGGATGAACTCTAATTCGTTCCCAAATTAAATTAATTTTAATAGGAAAACTTCGATCTGGAAAATTATCAATTTACTAACTGGATCAATTAATAATTTAATCAAAATATTCCCTTCAGTAGCGCTTGTATACAGAATCATTCACAACGGTGGCCTATTCGACGAATTCTTTGAGAGGAATTAAAATATTTGCGAACACTCTGTAGGGGACGGATTCTTTCCATGGCCCTCAAAAATGCAAATTAAATGGCGCAGGCACAGTGTTTCTTAAAGTTCTTTTGAGATGCTTTTAACAGTTGTGAGCTTGAATTCGATGGAAATTTTTGTCCTCCGAAAGAAACTTTGGGCCTTAGGAAACAAAGGAAGGTCATCTAATTCGCAATATCTGCCCTTCAGCTTGTCGAGTAATGATTTGTAATATGCTTCCGTTATGGTCTTTCCTTTTTCAAGATAGCTCCATGAAGAGTCAACCAAGAAATAGTCCAGCCGATGGAGGTGTCTTCGCTTAGTTTGGAGCTAATTAACCCTCCGCAGTCCATTGTTTGGACTATGTCTCGGCTTCAAGGCAATTGGCATATCCAAGTTCTATTTACAGCTATTTTGGCACTAAGCGAGCAGCGTTTTTGGCCCTAAGCGAGGAAGCGCGACATCCAACGTGCTATTTCATGCCCAAATCTTCAACAGCCTCTGTCACTTCTGTAGTCTTAATTCGATGATCAAATACAAGAACTTGGCCTTTAACGCACATATTCCTTTCTTGGTTCTATTGTACTTCTATACTTCTTGTATTGCTGATAATTAGTGCCAAAAAAGTTTTTTTATTAAATTTTGTTCTTCGTTTCGTAATTTTGAGGTGGCTGCTATAAAAGCCATTAAGCGTTCTGGTTTAGGGGACTTTTTATACGAATGATGGCTTCTCCTTTCGCTACAACTTTCGGAGGAGGACATGAAGGAAATTAACTATTTATTCTGCTGGGATTTAGCGTAAAACCAAAGAGATGACCAACGATATGTTTGTGATGTGCCATGTACTTCTGTCCATTTCATGGCAACGTTGAAGGCATCAGTGTTGTTGATGCCATCTCTTTGTATCATCAGTTTCCAAAGTACATCGATTGCTTATTACATCTGTCTCTTCTATAACGTTCCCAAATTTCGCTTCATGGAGAGCCTCGTTATCTAAATAATCATCGCCATCCAGATCATAATCCTCAGATTCTTTTTCTGGAGGAATCTTGGTTTGGGAGTACCAGGATCATCGGCAGGAAATTTTTAGGTCTTCCTTGGTAATTCCTGGTTGGTTCCTGGTTCCTCCTTGGTAATTGCTGCTTTGCCGTCACCATCAGCTACAGCCTCCTCAACTATTGTCTTTTATTCCACCCGCGAAGCACACCCTATAACATGGCAAAGAAGTTCAAAGCATCTTAGAAGTTCCATCGAAACTAAATATTTTGGAATCGATGAATATTCAGTTAATAGGGTAAAAGGAGAAAACGCCTCTGACTGAAAATCAGAAGGTTTTGAGTTCTATTTTCAGTTTGCCTTTCTTCACTGAAGAAAATCGTCAACCCATCGGTATTATTTCTTACGGCGTAAGTGCAATACAATCCCATAACGAGTACTCCGTACAATGTTTCGGAAGTACCAAGAAAATTCTAATTTTACCGTTCATATTTGGCAATATAATCTTCTAACCGTTTACGCCAGTCATTTTCCAAAGGAATGCCGTGCAGATAGCGGCATTTCTAGAAACGGAAAGAGGAGCACGATACGAAAAGGATCCGCTGGCACGAGATGTCGTTTCCTATAACGGAGACACCTTTTGGAAAGAAACGCTCAATTTTTTTTTTGAATCCAACGCATCTAAGAATCTAACAACAGTCTTTCCTGGATGCCGGACTCTTATTTCAATGAAATTATGGCTCCTCCAGGTCTTTAACGAAATCCAAAAACGCCAGAAGAAATTACGGAGGAATATTTATTGTGTACAGGGTATTTCACGAAACTCGTTAGTTGGAAGTTTCATATGTTAATTTTAAATATCTTCGCTTAGGAAATCCTTCCGGTTGAAGCGGAAGTGGTTATCATCTTTCTTGTTTTAAATATAATTGTATACTTTTTATGAACTTAATCGGTTATACATATCGCTCGTAAAAATCAACTGTTTTCCAGATATCTACGATCACTTACACCGATCGCTCTGAAAAAGTTGAAAAAGTTCCTTGTTTTTCAGATCGATCGTGCTATTTTTAACCACACTATTGGGTTGGAAACGAAATTCAATATTGATTTATATTGAGCGGTGCTCGTTTCCACTTTCGAATGACAAGTGAAAATCGTTTAATTTTTTTTTTATCACAATTATTGGAAGATATTCATCTAGATGTGAGACGGACTATGCGGTTTCTACCAAAGCTACGAGACAAGGCGTAACGGACTCTGGAACCATTGGAAAATTGAACAAATCAGCATTCAGGAAATGCTTGCAAAATTCATGGCTTATCTCATGGATACGTCGAACAAAATTGAGCGCACATCAAGCAAATGGATAATTGAATGAGTTAAACAATAGAAGATCCCAACTATAATTTTTTGGGCACTACTACAATAGAGAATTGCGTCATAATCGACGTTACAAACAATAGTAATTTAGCTTATATTGGAATATTGACAATATGTTCCCGGATGTGGAAAATTACGACTTAGTCTTGTTTGGAGCTGGATTTCCTGGTCCCATTGTAGCTTCCAGATTATCATACTCTAATTGGTGAGTTCTTCTATTAAGAAGCAAGACCACCGGAGTTTATAATAGGACAAGTGCCTCTTACCAACCTTGCACTCCTCTCAACCTAAAATTTTTTCTAATTTCCTGGACGCAAAAGCAATCAGTGCTACACAAAGGGAGGCAGAGGTCTAGGAGGTTCCATAACTATGCAAGAGGACCAAAGCCGATTTCGACTACTGGGCCAACGAAAGTAATCCTGGATGATGAGGTTCTGTCTTATTAAAAAAAAGCCAAGGACGTCCACCTTACAAATTCTGAGTCTTATTACCACCAAAAAGAAGGACCGTTAACTGCTGAAGATAGTAATTATATAACTGCAGAATCTAAAGCATTCGTAGGACCCGCAAAGAAATTAGGATACAAGCATGCGGATTTTAATTGAGAAAATTCGCTGGGAATAGTTTCTCATCAAGAGAAACGGCGAACGACTGACTACATCCAAGGCTTACTTAGAACCAGTAAGATATAGAAAGAACTTGGCGCTAAAGACTTATAGCCACGCTATTAAGATCTACTTCAATTCTGATAAGAAAGCAACGTGCGTCCTATATAAAAGAAATGATCCATATTTCGTAGCTATGCCAAGAAAAGAGATCTCATGTGGCGCTTTGTACAGCCCTCAATTGTTAATGGTATCTGGAATTGGGCCAAAAGATCATCTACGAAAAGTGGGAATTTCTCCAATTCAACATTTGAGGATTGATTAGCTGCTTTATGGGAATGGGAAACTTTCGTCAGCGTTGGTCTCGATGGTCAAGCGCTTTTTCAGCACTGAAGATCTAAATTACTTAAATTTTGAATTAATATTAATTCCTGTAGCGCCAAGTATTGGTCACAAATTTGCCAAAATACAGGTGAATATTGAGAAAGATGTTTACGATTTATCATGGAAGCCGATGGAAGGTAAAAAAAGGATTTACGTTGGTTCCCCGGCTTTCTTTTGACGCTTTTACATGTACATTGCCGTTCAGAGAAGTTCGGTCGGTTGGTAAAAAACATGAAAAGGTTACAGAAACAAACGAAACTAAAAACAAAATGCAATTTTATTGTATGTACAGGTAAAAAAGACAAAAATAAATAAATAAAAAGTTATTCTGGCCTAATATAACATACTGAACATTATTTTTTTTTTTTCATCGAAAAAACCTCCTTTGCTGTTAATCACCGCTCGAACTATTCTTTTAGGCATTCTTTCGATAAGTTTTGTTAAAACGGATTGTGGAATATTAATCCGTTCATGCTGCGGAATATTCCGTAAATGTTCTTGTGAAGTTGGGCTTATTTTTCGGATCCTCCTGTCCAGTTCATCCCACAACAACTCTATCGGGTTCAAATCTGGGCTTTGTGGGGGCCATGTCATTACTTGCCGGGTGTGCTGTTCTTCTTGCTCCTTTAGATAGTTCTTACACACCAACGCAGTGTGTTTTGGGGTCGTTGTCATGCATGAATGTAAAGTTACGGCTTATTATCCGCAATCCTGATGGCACTGCATGATTCTGGAGTATTGCAAAATAATTTTCCTTCCTCATTACACCCTGCACTCTGCATAAATCTCCCGTCCCAGCAAAGGAGAAACATCCCCACACTAACACGGAGCTACGCCCTTGCTTCGCTGTAGGCACAATGCAGTTCGGGATCACTTTTCGGTTTTAGATCTTCGGACATAAACTCGTCGATTTCGCCCAAAAACCTCGAACTTTGACTCGTCACTCCAAAGCACGTGTTTCCAATCATCTAACGACCAATCTAGATGAGAACGGGCCCACTGTAGCCGTTTTGCTCTGTTGCCCCGACGTAATAAGGGTTTTCGAATGGCGATGCGTCCATGAAGGTCCGCTTGTTGAAGTCGTACTCGCCGAAACTTGTTCTTCACGGCCACGATCGACTTCGGCTGCTATTTGTGGCGCTGTTAATTTTCTATTGCGTTTGCTGAATAATACAATTCTCAAATCTTCAGCTTTTGTTGTTTTCCTAGATGCTCCGGGACGAACACGATTTTCTATAGTTCCAGTTGTCCGATATCGC
>LR736893.1:3534121-3556422 GCA_902654985.2 Oryctes borbonicus | reverse complement strand
CGATCACTGACGTCCGCAAGGTTAGACAGGTTACGACTTAAAATAAGAAATTCTTTCCTTCACCCAAGAAACATTTTACTCTGACCAAGACCACCTGCTAGATTGTGTCTAGTAAGTATTCTCTATACCCAAGAAGAAGAAAAAAACAAATATTTTCTTGCGATTGGAGATTTGTTCAGCACGTTTTTGACAGTGTCCACGTAAATCCTTCCACGCAGCGATGTTTATTAGCGCTTCAGTTTCCAATAATAATGGTAATTGTTATCGTCGCATAATAGAGTAGCCAGTTGTGATTTTTTTTTGGTCTATTCTCGTGAGAATCTCCTGAAGGTGTTCGTAATTCTCTTTCAATTGGATTGAATGGACAAGAGGAACAGAAGGATAAACGCCGTAAAGTTTCTTTTTGGCGAATCTACGAAAAGTCTCCAGTCATCGGGTCTATATTCGGAATCACCAAGCGGATAACTAGGTCAGAGACATTTTTACAACGTACAAGTGGTCCACGCCGTACGAAGTATTCGGCAAATTCATTACCGCGATTCCTGGTTCCTGAAGCAAGCTGCTAGTTTTGTACCTAATATTTTGGAGAGATCTTTGGGAAATCCTAAATCGTTCAGCTCTTCTTGCGTAATTATCTGAGGTTAAAGATGAAAGTTGAAACAGTTTCCACATAGCTTCTTCATCTTCCTTACCATCATCATTAAGACTTTTGGTGCTTTAACTACAGAAATATTAACATCGACGAAATTTTATTTTTCGAGAAATACAAGTTTGAAGTCTGAGAATCACGATACCACAGCACTAAAAATTCGACGATCCCAATAAGAGAATTTATTGAAGAATTTGTCTATCTGCCCTTCTAACATGTGTTCATTTTATTAAATATTTTAGTCGCTTCTGTAAATTATTTTTTTTATTGATAGCGACGTCGATCCAATTTTACTCGAAAGAGGCAGACGACCAAATCGCTGCATTTTCCATTAATAATAAGTACAAATATGAAGAAGACGGCTCTGTTAAGTCATTCCATTTTTTTTCTTGGCTTTCTTATTTTCGACAGCGCCCTTAGAAATATATAATAAATATAAAAAAAGAGGCAGACATAGAGGTTTCGGATTAAAGGATTTTTTATTTTTAATTTATTTCATTATTTATTTATTACATATTATAATTTTTTCCCATCACTTCTGCTGTTTCGTATCTGGTGGATCCTTCGTCTAAAATTAAAAAAAAAATAAAATGTTCATCACCGTCTACACTAATTTTATATAAAGAGAAGCCTTGATTGTCTAACTCATCAACGCAGAGCCGAAACTATTGAAATTTGGACAGTAGGTTCGTTTTGTATGCAGACACGCAATCACCTTGGGAAATTTATTTCTTAAGGGTGGTAAAATAAGGGAACTTCGTTTGGGAGTCTTGCAGATTTTTTTAATTTAAAAAGATGAAATTTGGTGGATTCTTAGGTTATATCAAATTTCGGAACCCGTTCGGAAACTCCCAATTTACCATTTTAAGGATCGGTTTTCCAAAAACGATGAAATATGCTTTTTCTAATTGGAAACTTGACGGGAATTCTCCCAATACCTTTCCTCTCCTATTTTAACCTTTCACCCCCGATTGTTTGCGCTTTCGAGAACGAATTTCCAAAAAAAAAAAAAAAAACGCTGAGACATTAAGCTTAAAGGCAAATACGTCGTATTTATTTTCTTCTTATTTACAATATTGCAGCTTTTTTTAATTTAAATGGCGGCTTGACGATGAAATCTATTTTTACAGATTTTTACGATAATTGGAAAAAAAATTAATTATTCTCAAACACAGCTCTCAGCACAACCTCTCCCAATTGCATTTATTGATTTATTATTGAAGTTAGGCTAATTTTATACAACAGATACAGCAGATGCTATCATATTGTTCACGGGACTAATTTTTTTTAATATCTTTCACGTATTACTGCCATTATCTCCCTATTACATATCTCAATTACAAGTTTTTCGCAGGCCTGCGCTACTTTTACATTAATTGCGTTTGCAAAAAACAATTTCTTATCTTATATTTTTAGATTGGAATTAAAATACGTTTGCAAAACATGTTGACAACATCGCCATTTGATTTTTACGAAGAATTATTCTAGATAATGCACTATTTACGTATATTGCGAATAAAAATTAAAACCAAATAATAGATACGTAAGAATTTTCCCTTTTTAATTGACTAACTCGTTTCCTGTTATTTATAAACTAATAAAACAATTATAAGAATAAAACGATTATCTATGATGACACGTTCTGTTAAACAAGATAAATATTTGAGTATCGCGAGCGTGTTTTACGAAGGTTTTAAGTAAAAATCTTTCGGAAACTTTTGAATTCTCAATATTGACTCTCGCAATGATAATAATAATCTCTTTATGGGGGGGGACTTGAAAAGAAAATTAAGTACACATCCGAAGCATGGTAGAACATAATAAACCGCAATCCCAAGGTAAAGCTTAGATAAGCTCTACAACTTAGCCTTGTCTCACAGAATAAATTGTAAATAACCTCATCGTGCCAGCATGGCTTTATCTTTGGTCGTTCTACTAGCGGTACATGTCTTATAAGCTGGCGTAGCCATTTCGGGATATATTGTTGCTAATTTGTTACCCAAGAATTGATTTTGTTGGCCCAATCGTTGGCTTAATGAGATCGTTTCTCGAATTACGAAACGAATTATTTAGGAAGTGGCTACATCAGCGTAATAGGCATCGACGCAGCCTTGTTTAATCTGCTGAGACGAGTCACTGAGGCCCTGGAATTTATCTAAAGCCGAACCATGACGTATTGTTTCATAAACCTTAGCAATGTGGTGATAGGAGGAGTAGCTTTGGATTGGTTCAAACCATATTTGAGATTCAAAAAGATGGTTGTTAATCTGGTGCTTAATATACTGTCATGGGAGTGCCGCAAGATTCCATACTTGGACCTATACTCTTCATAATTTTTAATAACAACTTCTCGTTGTCCAGTAAACATTTTAGTGCTCTTTCATTGGGTGCAAACAGAATAAACGTTATTATTAGCTCAACCCATCCTTAAAGCTAATGCTATTCAGAGCTAAATCAACAGCTGGATGTCTCGCAAGCGTTTAATGCTAAATTCGTCTAAAACAAGAAATCATACCTCAAATAATTTCGAGGACTTATCATTACACGCAGAGTTTTTATAACTTTTGGTTGCTCGGCAAAAATCTTGTTTATTTTTATCGATGATGGATTAAAATGGAAGATTCCTGCTGACGGCATCTCTAAAAATCAGTCCAAGGTTTCTGACGTTATTTAGAAGAGGTAATTTAGGCAATGATCCATCGATACCAACTATCGTGGTTAGTGTTGACCACATAAATTCTCCAATCGGATGGTTTGCTGAATTATTATTCACAGCTCAATTGAGCTGTGAGTTACAGTATTTACGTACAGTAAATAAGTTGGAAGTATGAAGGCGTTATTTTTTCTTCCGCTCTCACTAATTGTCTGCGATTACTTGATTAACAATGAAGGCATTGCGGCTTCAACTTCGTTATAGTATACAAAGTACGACGGTTTGAGCTTAGGGTCTTGCTGAGGAAAATGGAAAATCAAAATTTTGATTACAGAAAGATACGACATATTGCTTCCGTTTGCGCCAAAATTGACTTCCACTTCCAGCATAACCGGAAGCAATAAGTCGCATCAATTTTCTATTTTTTCCACTCCTCGAGTTATCTTCGTCGTAAGCTCAAACCGCCGTATCCACTCGATAAGATAGATCTCAAATCGAAGAAAATGCTAAATTAAATACTTTGCGCGGAGCCCAAGATAATCCGCAAATTCTTCGCCTCTACAAACATGAACATCGCGGAAATATAGTTGACATCAATTCTAAAATTAACTCCTCTTATTGGAATCTTCCAATTAACATCGTCATCTAAACATACAAGCTTTCAACTGTACCCCTCATCACATATACGATTTTATCACTGGAAAACAAAAAATAAAAAGACGCGGCGATTATAAACATTATTTTCACCTAATTTTTAAAATCATTTTTACGCCTGTTTACGCGAGTTCCTCCTCCTAAAATTCTCCCACGTCAAGCGGCGAAAAACGGTGGGTGTCCGTGAAGATCAAAGGCAGCCTATAAAATTAAGAAAAACAAATTCGAAATGCGATCTCGATGCGTTGCTGAAAGCTGGCCGCTTCTGTAGGATAATCTTTATATTAACACGTGTTACATCAAGCGGGTACTGCTGGTTGTATTTGTGTATCTGTAGACTATACACGGATCGCGAGGGCCTTGGCTAACTCGCTTTACTCTAACGCTAATAAACGATCTCGCGAGGAACGTAAATAATTTGGAGAAAGATGGAGGTATTGATGAAAATAATGAGGTAACGACGTGTTTGATGGGTTTATTGTTTTTGGGATTTTCGGACGGGTAAAATTTTGGAATTTTTATTTACATTTTCTGGTTCTTTTTTATTCTATTGCTCCGGTACGTTTCCATGATTCTTTATGGCATTTTCCTCCATGCACTATCTTCATTTTACACGGAGGTTTAAGGAAGTCAAGAAGATGCTGCTACCTGACGTAGAAAGCTGATTGGATCCATGATAACATTTCCAATTTTTCACCCTATTACCTATTACCTTTTTTCTCTTCGCTACCGACCCAGCAGGGTCAATTGTACATATTTGTTTTCCGTATCCTTATCTCGATGCCTTTCGTTAAAAACTTTTGCTGTAACGCGGGATTTTCCGGGAAACAATAGAGGTGAAGATGGAGAAAAACTATTGACAATTTTTTAATCTTGCTTAATTTTATTTTAACTTAAAATGAATTTAATATTCGTATCTTGATGTACACTGCCGTTCAGAGAAGTTCGGTCGGTTGGTAAAAAAAATATGAAAAGGTTACAGAAACAAACGAAACTAAAAACAAAATGCGATTTTATTGTATGTACAGGTAAAAAAGACGAAAATAAATAAATAAAAAGTTATTCTGGCCCAATATAACATACTGAACATTATATTTTTTTTTTCATCGGAAAAACCTCCTTTGCTGTTAGTCACTGCTCGAACTATTCTAGGCATTCTTTCGATAAGTTTTGTTAAAATGGATTGTGGAATATTAATCCATTCATGTTGCGGAATATTCCGTAAATGTTCTTGTGAAGTTGGGCATATTTTTCGGATCCTCCTGTCCAGTTCATCCCACAACAACTCTATCGGGTTCAAATCTGGGCTTTGTGGCGGCCATGTCATTGCTTTCAGGGTGTGCTGTTCTTCTTGCTCCTTTAGATAGTTCTTACACACTAACGCAGTGTGTTTTGGGTCGTTGTCATGCATGAATGTAAAGTTGCGGCCTCTTATACGCAATCCTGATGGCACTGCATGATTCTGCAGTATTGCAAAATAATTCCTTCCTCATTACACCCTGCACTCTGCATAAATCTCCCGTAACAGCGAAGGAGAAACATCCCCGCACTAACACAGAACTACGCCCTTGCTTCACTGTAGGCACAATGCAATTCGGGATCACTTTTCGGTTTTAGATCTTCGGACATAAACTCGTCGATTTTGCCCAAAAACCTCAAACTTTGACTCGTCACTCCAAAGCACGTGTTTCCAATCATCTAATGACCAATCTAGATGAGAACGGGCCCACTGTAGCCGTTTTGCTCTGTTTGCCTCGACGTAATAAGGGTTTTCGAAGGGCAATGCGCCCATGAAGGTCCGCTTGTTGAAGTCGACGTTTTACCGTACTCGCCGAAACTTGTTCTTCACGGCCGCGATTGACTTCGGCTGCTATTTGTGGCGCTGTTAATTTTCTATTGCGTTCGCTTAATAATACACTTCTCAAATTTCAGCTTCTGTTGTTTTCCTAGATGCTCCGGGACGAACACGATTTTCTACAGTTCCAGTTGTCCGATATCGCTTTATAATGTCATTTACTGTTGAACTTCTCATATTTATTTTTTTCAGCAATTTGTCGCCCCGAATATTCTTCTTCAAACAGCGTAATAAAGCGTGAACGTTTTTCTACACTGGTAGGCTTGCCACGTGCCATTTTGAAGTAAATTTCCTTAAAACTTTCGCGCAAAAACGACAGATGCGCACCAACACACGTTTAACAGTAAAACGAAGCAAATTTATATCTTTACGCCCGCGATAAATAAACAAGAATGATACTGCGGTATATTTCCTAAATGTATTGTTCGTTAATAATCCCCAAACGACCCGTTTCAAAAGATCGGCACTTCCGAGAAATTCTTGGAATGATAATAAAAGGGACTTTATTGCGGTTGTCGCAATATTTCTACTTTACATAATAATTTATGGCTTTAATCCCTTAGAAAAGAGTGTATGCTTAATATTTTTCTAATTTTATGTATTAATAATTGTATACAGTGTGATATAATAGATTTTTATTGTATGACCGAACTTCACTGAGCGGCAGTGTATATCTAATTTGGTCATTTTCAAGGATACAAAATAAAAAAAAAATTGAGCGGCCGATCCATCATCTTCGTAAGAAGATAAGCTTTCAATTGAGATATCACCTGATGAATTATTTAATTTAAGATTCGTTTGTTTTTGAAAATGTTTATTCTTGTTTTAGTTTCTGAACCGTTTCAGGTGACTCATCTTCTCAAATAATCACGCGCGGAACATTTTGAGATAACAAGATCTAATAATTGAAGTGGATTAATCTCCATTTACATTGGCCGTATCAGCCACACGTACTATTCAAACACGCTCCTTTACGAAGACAAACATTTATCTTGCGATAAAAGATTTGTGTACCAGTATTATGTTTTGTATGGTTAGGCATAATATTTTCTTGTTGAACTTCACTTTCCTTTGAGATCACTTGTACAAACACAGATCGCGGCAAATACGTTGCTTTTGCCGACCCTTTATTTTACAAATTTTGCCTACAATCAACATCAATAGTCTTGATGTTGATCGTTGAGTGTAGGCTTTCACGACCGTAATCCATAATAGAAATGTCTTTCGGGTGATGTCGCGTAGTTAATATTTTACTTGACGTTTCGCTGACCATCCTGTCAGCTTTTTCAGAAGATTTCTAAAGACTCTAAAGAACTAAAAAAAAAAGAGACTAAAGAAACGTAAAAAAGTAAAATATTAACTACATGACATCACCCGAAAGACATTTCTACTATGGATTACGGTCGTGAAAGCCTACACTCAACAATCAACATCAAGTTTGAACTCACTTCATTAACGTTTTTCTATTTAAATGGCGATGATACTTACAACCAATTTCATTTTTATTCGCAAAGGTGTATTTTACCTAATGTTTATTCAGCAATGTTGCCTGAGAGTAACATTTTATTTTGTTGTCTAATACGTTTTTTTTTAACTTTTTGACTAATGCAACGTGGGGTAATCCCACCGCGTTGATCTTCTCTTCGAAGCACCTATATGTTAAGTTAAAACGTAAATACAGAGATAAAATAGAAGATTCGGGCGCTAATTATAAGGCTTCGATGCATTTCAACGATGGAGAGCTTCAAAGCTTGACGATTAAGAATTCGGGAGCTTCAAACGCCCCAATTGGTTAGAGCAATCGTAGCAAGTAGTGCTTTCGTTTTGGTCTACGTTTCTTCCACAATTGGCGTATATGGCAAACTACAAACACTAAAATAACACTAAATAATTAGCCAGTTTTTGATGCTCTTCGAAAATTTTATGACATTGGGTTCAAATTTGTACGGCTTTCTTATATTTCGGTGTTCGAACGAGCTAGAAGGTTATGTTTGAGCCTCTTCGAAGGATCTCCACGAGAGCTCTAAAACTGAGGAAGCTCAGCTGCCTAACCCGACGTATTGAAGTTGAAAAAAGTGGATTTCCTTTTTTTTTGCTTCGAACAAGCGTATCTCCTCAACCAAAAGAACTAGAAGGTTCCGCTTGCTCGCAATCGATTTAGCGGTTAATTCTCTATCGGGAACCGTCAAATTCGTCCACCTAACCATAATTTTATTCCTCGTTCTGACTGCTTCTTTGGTTGTCCCAAAAAGGGTTAAAGATATCGACAAAGTTTCAAATAAGCATGTTCAATGGGTCAAAATATATAAGCAATTCTAGGATCAAATCCATAATTTTCGAATTTCCGACCTTCTTCCCTGTCGTATTTTCCAACGGCGGAAACCGCGATCCTCTACCTTTAACCGTTTCGACGCTAGTGAGCTTGATATCTTGAGGGTTAAGGATCTAGGAACTTCAAACGACCATAACTTCCGAACGGTTAGAGCAAGAGTAGCAAGTAATGCTTTTGCTTTGATCAACGTTGAAAGCCGCGTCTTTTCGTCCGCGTCTCATCCTAATTCGGTACATAGTTCCTGTAGTTCCCCATGACAAGCTTCAAACGGTTAGAGCTAGCAGGCTGAAATTTTATAAAATAACACACTGCTTCTTTAACCAGCTTGTCTGCCTTCATTGCCTTCGATCCCTTGATGGCTTGGGACCCATCGCAAAGTAACGTGGTTTTTATGTCCCAGTTGCTTTAAATTTTGTAGCCTTTAGACTGTCA
Source organism: Oryctes borbonicus (assembly GCA_902654985.2). Taxonomy (NCBI): domain Eukaryota; kingdom Metazoa; phylum Arthropoda; class Insecta; order Coleoptera; family Scarabaeidae; genus Oryctes; species Oryctes borbonicus. The sequence goes on along the minus strand of LR736893.1, from coordinate 3,547,847 downwards.
CTGAAGTTCTCGAAGTTCTTTATGAGGCACAGGCCTCAGAGATCTCCGCTTGAAATATGTTGGTGTGGAGCCCTGTACGCCTTTTAAGGTGGTTGTTAGGCTCACTAATGCCTGTACCTGCTCCCACACCTATTCTTGAGCCGTCCGTGTACCATGCCAGGGTACCTTTTTTGTTTTGAGGCTGCCCGGATGCCCACTCAATGATCACCTTATAAAGCTTTGCAATATACATCGGATAATTTATGGTAAATAGAAGGACTCTAAGATGCCCTTTAAGATCCTCAGATTTTGCTGATTCTTTTGCCTTTTTCCTTTTCATGGGTGCATTTAATATGGGGAAATTTTGAATTTATTTATTTCAAAAGGGGCGGTTATTGAACATTCGCCAATCTTATCCTCAAGTCAAGAATAGAGTGTCAAGATACGATTTTAGGGTCAAGTGTTATTATCTGAATCCAACTGAAGAGTCTCCACATACTGACAACATTAATGGATTTATTTCTGATGTAAAACAATGTCCATTAGAAAAATTATCATTTCCCATCTCTAAAGTATCCGTAAAAGCTGCCTAATTACATCCTACATGTTTCTTTGTTTTGCCACAGTTAAAACGCGTCTAACGTCCATAAATATTGCACGGTCTCTAGTTCAAACATGTCCAGTTCTTTGTCTAACTAACTAAGTGATAATTAAACAACTCTAAACTTCGGTTTGTTAACAACCAGTAAAAATGACAGACCGTTTTCAACGGTAGACATAAATCATACAAATTCAACCTTTTAACGTTGAGAAGAGAGAGAGGACTCAGCGTCTAGCATAAGTCTATTTCAGGTACATGTTTGTACGTAGATCCTGACAGGTTTTATGGTGATTGTTTGCCTAACGTGTGGTGGTGTATAACAGCGAGTTAGTTCAATTAGTAGAATTTTCTTCGACGTTTTCACTCATTTTCGTATCGGATATTCTTTTTTGGGTCATATTTACGTACGCACAAAGCTTTTTTGTTGGGTACGATTTGAGTCTGTTACCCACCGCAGAGCTTCGTACCATTCATATTCAAATCTCCAGGATTTTTCTTCGGTTGTTTAGACGCGTTTTTTTTTTCCAACCGGGAGATCGGCTAGAATAGTTCGGGGTCCGACTAGATGTGATAATTGACAAGGTAGAGGTTTAGGAACGGATCATGTTGTCGAAAGTTCGTTAATCGCGTAATGGTACGTCTTGTTCGTACCTATTGGGCAATTTTAAGTGAAGATTGTGGTTGTAAAAGCAAACAATGAATATTGGAAAAAAGAAATTATTCCTTTTTAGATTGAAGGATTTTTCTGATACGAGGGTACGTTTTAGGTTTTTTACAAACACCCGCTAGATGGCGTTATCTTCGTAAAATTTGACGTTTGTTATTATAAAATCGGCCGAGTAGTTTGTTGTTTTGTGAGCTTTTAAAAAAAGGCAATTTTTTTGGTGGAAAAAGGAACGCAGGCAAATTCGTCTCGAATATCTCGAATTTTGCGAAAAACAATTGAATTAAAACAACAAACACACACTACATTCACCAATCCTTCTACGTGATAATTTAATTTAATATATCATTATTACGACCATATCGAAAAAAAAAGCCTTCGACAGTGTAAATTGTAAACAATCTCAAGGATAACCAATACGTTATATTAAATATTGCAGAGACTAGATCCTGACACTTGGAAAGGCAAAGAATGTCGCGTGATGTGTAAACTGGGTCCAAATCTTCGTCCGGTTGAAAAGATAATGCTGGCAAAACATTATTAACTAACAAGACGAAAAACAAAAAAAATATTCTTCCAAAAAAATAAATTTTCAGGATCGTTATTTTCTTCCAAAATAAATCAAATTCGGATATAACGACATGATTTTCTTCTTGGGACGTTATCTCATCTTCGAAGTGTCGCATCGAAGCTTTAAAGAAGGAAATCTTCAAGTTTGTAATTCTCAAAAAAAAAGCCATTTCTGCTTTGGTCAAGTATTTATAGGTACTAAAAGATATTCCTCGTTTATCTCTGCTATTACATTAAAGCATTTTCCTACGTTAGAATGTCACGCTGATTTATCACGGGTGCTCGTAAAACTTAAGCAAAACAATAAATTCTAACTGTAATTGTTCTTAAAGTTAGTCATAATTGAATGACCTCGTATACAGGGTGTGCCACGATAAGCTTCAGTTTAAAATGAACATTTAACGTAATCTCCTTGTAAGTTAAAAATATTTTCTCTGACAACACTCCCATTTGTTTAATATGGCCTAAATAGTATTTGGCATCTCGTTCTGCAAAATAGGCGTTTGCGAAGGTGGTAGGCTTTCACGACCGTAATCCATAGTAGAAATGTCTTTCGGGTGATGTCGTGTAGTTAAAATTTTACTTGACGTTTCGCTGACCATGTTGTCAGCTTTTTCCTAAGATTTCTAAAGACTGGTCAGTGCGGTGAATAATCTCCTTGCCGCTGTGTTTTTAATGTGGTTGTGGTTGGATTTTAACGAAGGTTAGTGTTACGTTCTGGTCTCGGCAGCGTCGCATAAATGCCAGTGAGGCAAGCAGTTGGCACTTCTTCTTACGTAATTTATCCAGCTTCCTGGTTTTCAAGTAGATTTCCTCCCCGTAGAGGCGTCCAATAGTTGAGTGTAGGCTTTCACGACCGTAATCCATAGTAGAAATGTCTTTCGGGTGATGTCGTGTAGTTAATATTTTACTTGACGTTTCGCTGACCATGTTGTCAGCTTCTTCAGAAGATTTCTAAAGACTTTTTTTGTCATCGCGACCACTGAAAGGTGAGACTTGTCTTTACGGAACAAAACTTCTTTTTTCAAGATATTCGATTAATAGGTACAACTCCATGGTTATCCCAAAAAAAAAAAAAAAAAAAAACAGTGACTCGAGCGATGCAGTCCATTATTTTGACCGTGGCATGGTCTCAGGTGTATCCAAGTTCCATCTAAAGTTATTAATCGGCGGCTTACCGAGTATAAACTGCTTCAGCAAAGCTTTGGAAATGTTCATTCCAAAGACTTTTTGCTCCTGAGGTAACAAACGCGGTATCTAATTCTTTCATGCCCAAATCTTCACCAAGTATGTTCTTTCGAGATGCTCACAGCTTCTTCTGTCGCTCTAACCTTAACCCAACGATCGTCTAGCACCATTTAGGGAATTTTTTCGATGTTGGCTGCAGCTTTTGGCCGTCCCGAATATACATCGCCAACCACCAGAAACATTACCATAGGTCGACCCAAACGCCTATTAGAACTGAGCGTCTAACATGGTTGCACGCGCAATTAAATACCAGAATATTTTTCACGAGTAACGCTATCTTCATGTTGAGGCTTGAAGTTTATTTTTTTTTTATTCCTTTTATCAGCGCAAGCAATAATCCATCGAACCTGCGCGAGTCAAAATTTTCGTTTTTCTGGTGTTTTACTTTTTACCTCATTCGAAACATGACAAAGCCGCCCTGCTTGACGAATGGAACAACTGTTGCTTCTTACGCCGTTAATCGCTCGTGTTAAATCATCAGCAGAGTACACGTTGAATGAAAAATATTTTTGTAATTTTTGCTTTTGACAACGTGATGCTCAAAAAAAAATATTTCGTGGTCCTATACCGGAAAGCGTTTCATCTCCATTTAATCCTATTTCTTATTATTAACTTAAGTTATTGTAATCAACGGTTACTGATGTGTGTACGTACATCCCGTATTTGGGGTCGCTATTCCTTCAAGCCGGCGAAGAGAAATGGGCTGCTACGACGGCGGTAGGCGACGAAAACTCAGTAAATCTAAATTTACTTTGCTAGACAACCGGCAACATAAATTTTTATTTGTTTACGTTGGTACGTCGCTTTACTGTTTAGGGTGGTAAATATTTGAAGAAATAAGTCAGGAGGCGACAAATACGGCTAAAAACATGCCGGGACAAAGATGGAGAGCTTATTTGATGATGTATTTGTATACAGGACGAGTCAATAATACGTATGGCACAGCTTATATGGTTATAGTTAATACAAGCTGTCCCGATTAGAGTATTTATTGTATGTATATTGGTGTGGCGGATTATTCGTAAATATTTAAAAATATCCATTTTTAGATGCATTTTTTTTTCTGTTATTCTCTTTTTTTTTGTAAGAGTAATTTGTTCAGAAAAAGAATTTCAACGTTGAACACGCTGTATAATTTCTCGCCTTATTACAGACAACTGGCTAATTATCCTAGTTAATTTATACGCATTTGGGAAATGGTTAAAATAGGTATTTTTACATCTTGCCAACTGTTGAAGATATCACCAAGTATAGGGTTGGTATGCTTGTAATATCTCGTGCAGAAGCTACTCTACAGGGCGAAAAATTAATACCAGACCAATATTTGCCTAAATTCTCCGCGATCCCATAACAATTTCACGCCCTCATCCTTTCCTCAATAACCCCGACCTAATAATAATAACGTCATCGTTCCCAACCTAACGCTTCTACATATAACGTTTCGAATTACTTCCGATGGAGCCAATTTGCTCCGAAGACGTTAATTGCGACAATTCGAAACGTATTAGCCGTAGGGAAACGTCCCCTAAACGCTTTCCTTGACTGTTGAACCGCCACCTCTATTGCCGCTACGAAGACACCGCTATACCATAGCCACCTGTCCAGAATTGCCAATAAACTTTACTACTATTCCCCCATTCGCTTTGCGTAAGGGTTGGGACGATTCTACCGCTTCTTTCCGAGGACGGTAGCTACCGCCCGCTGCGTTTATAGCTCACGCAATTCATAAAAGTCGTCGCGTTCACCCCGTTGCTGACGTTGCTCTTAGGGTTAGTTGGATTTCTTTCTAGAAAACGGATTTTTTTTTATTTTTATGAAATTGTAAAAGTTTAAATTTAGAAAATAGATTTTTTAACGTAAATTTTTTTTCGTCCACATTTTAGTCAGATGTGGAAATAACTCTTTTTGTAAGAAAAAAAGCAAATTGTGCATGTTCAAGTACAACTATTTAGGGACGTTCACGTACATACTTGTGCAACATCCTCGATGAGAATTTTTCGCTGCTCTGCTAGCTTGTTCTCGATTATCGCGTGTCTTTGGATCCTTCGCTGCAGTTTTAGATTTAGCAATGCCGCTACAAAAAATCGCTTCAATTTCCCCAAAAAATAATCCCCTTATCTTCCCAGCTACTCCAACGCATTAACTAATTCACCTCCATTAATATTTGTTAAAGAGTCAATCTAAATGAGCTCCTATCGCAGGCTAAACCCGCCCTAATTCAGGTATCAATATTTCCCGCGATAACCGAGCAGAACAGACCGAAGAATGCCTTCCTTTGATCCTCTCGCCGTACGTAAGGCTCTTTCACTTTGTACGACGAGGACAGACACTAAGAGACATCATTTCCCTCCTCAAGTTTTCTTTTTTTATTTCTACTAGAAGCGGTATGTACGTCAGGTGCCCGTATCTAAAACGCTTCTACGGAGCTTGTAGAGGGCGCTACTACCGCTATGAACGATGCCGATTCGTCTTATGCAACATTCGACTATAATAAAGTAATGTGCAGGCGGAATGGGTTAGAAATAGACGAGCTCCGAGCATCTTCCGAGGCGGCGAAGATAGCTTTGTGAGAGAGGGTGGAGTGTTTAATTAATTTTAACGGCCCCTATTTAACTTAGGAAGTATATTATCGCTGTTACGTAATGGTGGGGGCTGAGTAGAGGCTGGCTGGGCGTGAAATGTAGATTAACATGCTTACGTTTTCGAAAAAAAATCAATTTAAAAAATAAGAAACGATAAAGGGCCTAAATTGGCAATTTGTACCCTGGGGGACACCTCTCAGGTATGTTATTGTAAATATCGCCAATAAAAGTTATTTTATCAAGGCGAAACGTTGCTTGAAATTACTTAAGATGCAGCTAAAGAAATATTCATGTAAACAAGGCAATTTCATTATAAAAAAAGAAGCATTTTATGCATAATGCATATATATAAGTATATTATTTTTCCTTCCAGGTAACTGACAATAATACAATGCACGAAACACGACAACAAAAGATAATTTAACAGCCTGACGTGACGGTATTCTTCATCGTGCAATCTTTGAAAGAAAAACAAATGAAATAACAACAATATTCAAACGACTCACATTTGTTTATTCCTTTGAGTCTTTTTAAGGAGATAAACAAAATTAATATGGAGGATGAAAATATCGATGAAATCAACGTTCATTTGCTTTATTTATATTTATAGCTGGCTGTGGATTTAATCGATTGGCCTTTGTTTTGCTTATGACATACAATTGATAAATTTATTAGCTTCTATACAGCGACATCCAAAAGTTATTAACGCTAATTAATCTAAATAAAACATTTTTTCTTTATTTTACTACATCTAGTTCCATTTTTTGGGCTGATTTCTTTATTTTAACACTGAAGAGTCCACTTAAAATAGAATATTATCTCCCGAAAACTGTCAAGTGTGTTGACAGATAGCTACGCCTGTTTATTACTCCCTTAAAAGAGGGTTTGGTTTTCTTTTTGCACCGTTCGGGATTATGCAAAGAACAGATTCGGTTCTGCAAAATATTCCCTTGTTTGTCAGCGAAAGTTTTATCTGTTTTGAAGTAGGACGATGTTCGTTGTAAAGATTTGAAGGTGCAGTTATCCAGATCGCTGTTTTGACATCTCGAAGTGTTTTGTGGGTTGGTAAAAGGTACACGCGATAAATTGTTGACTTCGTATGCTGCGCATTGTAAAGAAGTTGTAAATTGTGCGGGGCTGTGAAAGATTTATCGTGCGGGTGTGTTTGTTGGAAAAGAGATGGGATTATACAGGGTGTTTTGTGTCGTTTTCGAGGGTTATTAGTATTTATAAAATATTTGTTCAATCATGATATTTGATTTTTTTTAATTAGCTTTATTAATAGGGATGTGAAGTATTTATTATTAATCTTTATCAGTGGAGTGTAGGCTTTCACGATCGTGATCCATCGTCGAAATGTTGTCGGGTATTTGATGTTTGACTTGACGTTTCGGTGATCGTGCTGTCAGCGTCTTCAGGGGATTTCTAAAGAAAATCATGCGATCTGACTCTATCGCCATAACCGATCATCATTAACACTTCAATTCTTTGTTTCTCGCTTAATTGTCCCATTTTTATCGATAAAGGAGCTTACTTAAGGTAAAATGTACTTTACAACAAGCAAACGACAATAATTTTATTGTATAAATGGCTATACCCCTTCCAGATTAAAAAAAAAAAATATTAACAAAGATAATTAATTTATCCGTTACTTTTCTTCCACTGCAGTTATAAATGTACATGAGCAATCGTCAATAGCATAAAATTCGTGTTGCGCCATAAGAATATCTAAAAATTAAATATTTTAAAATTAAATGGTGTTTTATGAATAATTTGAATTTGTCCAAAATTTAAAATAAATTTATTAATATTCAATAAACTACACAAGTACGTAGAATTGGTTACAAATAATTGTCATTTTTATTTATTTTAACGAAAACACAAGTATATGCAAATTTAATTATTATTATTAACTTTAACGCAATGGTGATAACGAACCGCTTATTTAAGAGTAAATAAATTTTCCTATTGACATTGCTACCGCTTTCAAACTAGCATTCTATTAAAAAAAAAATTGTTTATGCTTACATTTTGCACACCTAATGTGCAATTCTTCCGGGAGAAATACCATTAAATTTATGAGAAAGGAAAATATTAATTTGTTTATTTAATCGTTGTTCCATTTTTTCAATAAAATTGTATTTAACGAGAAAGTATATTATTTCTGTTAAAATTTCCGTTTTATGTATACTTTAATTACTTACGAGTCTTACTACCTCATGTTGATGATGAAACTGATGAAACCGTTAAAATATTTGAAGAAATTCTGTTCATTTTATTTGTTTTCGTTATTTCCTTGTTTAGAATTTTATTTTATCAAAACAAAGAATAGACACAAACAAGAATTTATCCCAATTACATGGCCTTTAAATTAAAAAAAAAAATTCTAGTGAAAGTATTCGAAAAATTGAAGCCAACTGAAGATCAGGTGGCTCCAATCACCCCGTTCTTTATAATGCCCCATAATTTCCTTACAACTTTCTTGAATGCTTTTCACGATTTTTTTTTGCACAAAAACAATTGAAAAGATCGTTCTACTTTGTCCAGCGCTTTAACAAAGTGTTGGTACGTGGAACAAATTTAATATGGAGTGGAGGTATTGATACTTTTGCGCGATGAACCAGAATTTCACACATTCTTCTTGCTGGGTATTAAATATTCTATTATTGGCTAATTCGCCTTTACTCAATGTTGGTCTCTAGCTCCACAGTACCACTCACCACAAAAAAAAGCACGGACATCTCGTGAATTCAAATTGCTGATCTAAAAGCAAGCCTAAAATTTTTAGGTGGCAACATAGTTAAATAGTTGTGATTTTCGTTGTCTGCTCTTATGAGAAGCTCTTGAAGATATTTGTAATTTTCTTCCAATTGGGTGGAAGCATAAAAGTTGCAAAGTTGATGTACAAGAGCAGGTTTTGTGACGAGTCTATGAAAAGTCTCCAGTCAGCACGATACGTAAGTGGTCCACGCTGTTCAGAATATTTGAAAAATTCTTTCTCACCAATAAAACGTGGTTCCTGGAGCAAGGAAGAGCTTTTGTTTTAATCTAAGAGATCTTTGGGAAATCCTAAATCTCCGATTAAATCCTTCGGTTCTTCTTGCGAATATAAAATAGCCATGCCTCGATATATAAAAGATTTCCATTTGGCGAAAATAGTTTGTTAGATTTTAGTTATTGGCGACAAGCAATTTTTGCTAATTTGCATGGATGGAACCGGCCTGGTATCGTAATAAGCTACATGTAATCGCAACAGCGACGACAACCTTGCATTATCAACTATATTGTTGAAAACCAACGGCACATATATCGTCATGGCAACCCCACGTCTATATATAGGCGGCAACTAAAACCCTTTTTGCGATTGTTAAAGTACGGTTGAAAGGGTGAATTTTGATTCTGTACTTCTTCTAGAAGATCAATAGACTTTTTTCCATTGGGGAGACCGAACTATGAATGCAAATGGCATTTAATATCTTACAAGTGCAATTACATAAGAGAATAATAAATTTTAAGTTAGTGAAATTAGATGTATTACGTCTAATAAATCCCAAATTCCGCTATTTATGTTCAGAAAATCGATGAAAAATGAATAGAAGAAGAACTCCAATTTTTATAGAATTCTAGCGAGTAAATCAATCGATTCAATCGATAATTAAAGAAGTAAAGTATTTTTTTTTTCTCGTAAAGCAATCAATCGCGCGTTTATCAACATTCAAAAAAAGTTTATTTAATTAAATAACCACCAATCGAATATTTTGCATCTCGTCTGAAAAATATCTACAATGCGAATGGAAATAATAAAAACAAGAAGGGTCCTAGGTTACTTCTTTGGAGAACTCCCGTTTTAGATAAAAATGCCTCCGAATAAAGCTCCTTCAAATAACAATGAACGCTTTGGATGAATCTTTGAAAATTACATCCAATATCATAAAACCAAACCTAAAAAAATTTTTAGGTGGCAGCATAGTAGGTAGTCCATGAGAAGCTTTTCAAGATATTCGTAATTCTCTTTCAATTGGGGTAAAACCATAAAAGTTGCCATGATGTACAAGAGCAAGCTGGAGCTTCCTTTCTGACGCTACACAAGTGCCCCACACCGTTCAGAATATTCGAAAAATTCTCGCGATTACGATACAAATAAAACGGGGTTCCTGGAGCAAGCAGGACCTTTTGTTTTAATCTAGATTTCGGAGAGATCTTTGAGGAATCCTAAATCATCACCAAATCGTCCAGTTCTTCTTGCGAAAACAGCTGAGGCACTTGGATTTGAAGAACATTGAACGCTTTGGATGAATCTTTGAAAATTACGTCCAGTATCATTCGAGAATATGAATAATTTTTTTTTAATTTAAATAAATTTAATTATTAATAATTAATAATAAAATAATAAATATAATAATATATAATAATAATAATAATAATAATAATAATAATAATATATATAATAATAATAATATATATAATAATAAATAATAAAATAATAAAATTAATTTAAATAAATTAATAAATTTTAGACGCTCTACGAGTGCAGGCGTAATAACAGCCCATGACCAGTCGGTGCCCCCTATAATTGGTAAAAGTTGTTGGGAGGTGACTCCAAATACAAAAAAAAAAAAAACGGGATTCAAGGTAGCCCTTTTAAAGTTTTTTTTTTATTTCTTTTTTTAATTTACACTTGTCGAAACGTTAAAAAAATACATTATGGGCAATATTGTTTCTCCTGGATAAGATGCCCGTACCCAAACGTAGATTTCTTTTAGATAAAAAGCGATTCAAGGAACTTGTAAATTTGAAACCACGGAAAGAAGGGAACATCATTAAATAATAAAAGAAATAATTCTATTTGGAGGTCAGTTCCAGATCCCCCCTCCCTCTCCTCGTCCCCCCTTTAAGAAACCGCATAATAAAACACAATTTCTCACACAATTCTAGATCCAACAATTTTAACATCTGAATAAATATCGTAACCGTAAAATGATTTTAATAGCTTCTCGATTATAGGGAGCCATTTCCTTTGACTCACGAAATACATAAGCATCGGCTGTACGTCGTATAGAAATATTTACAGCTCTTGCGGCAATCATTTACAAGAACAGAAATAATTTTTGCATTTTATTGCTATTTTCCGAAACCCCATAAATTTAAATAAAACTACATCGCGCTAGCCTTTAACACGCACAATTCCGAAAACGTTACGATAAAAGTACGTATAGAAGAGATATATTCGCAAAGGTAACGTTTTGAGAAAATACCGACGGAAGGTCCCGATGGTGGGTTTTATGAGCATTTGGCTTTCGAACAACGTCTCCGAGAACGGGTTACACTTCGTCCGAAACCGGTCGTAAAATTGCGAAAATTAGATACGCATTTAGTGACTAAGTTGGCATCCTTGCAGATTATTTGCTTCAAGAATCATCTCTACCTGATGCTATTTAAGGTGCAGAGTATTGAACGTGTTAGGGGCGAGCAAGATGAGATTTTTCAAGGAATTATATGCTAAATAGTTATTGGTGGTGTTAAATTTGCATTTTAAAGGATCTAGTTGTAATTTAGGGACCTTCTGCAACAAAGACCCTTGTAAAAATCCTATTTTCGAGATCATTTGTCACTTATTTAGTGCTTGCCATGGAATTCGGTAGGTAATAGACTTTATCACGAAAGAACTATTCTTCCTGTATCCAGAATGTTCTCTATAATGTCCTCATAATTCGAGAAATTTCTTTACAAGCTTCTCACGAATTTTTTCTGCTGATGATCAAACTCATCAGTTTTAATGGAAATTAATTCTAACTTGAGAACCAACAAAGAACACCTCCTATTCTGATTGACCAAAGCATTTTTCGCACGAAAACAATTGGGAGGATCGAGGACTTGTTTAGTCCAACGCTTTAAGAGATTGCTTCGTTACGTAGATTAAGTTTAATACTTTTGCATGAAGAACCAGAATTTCACACATTCTTGTTGCTGGTCTTTGGCTCTACCATACCAATCACATAAAAAAAAAAGAAACATGGATATCTCGCGAATTCAGATTGCTGATCTAAAAGCAAGCCTAAAATTTTTAGGTAGCAGCATAGATCATGAGAAGCTCTTGAAGATATAATTCTCTTTCAATTGGGTAGAACCATGAAAGTTGCCATGATGTACAAGAGCAAGCTGGAGGTTCCTTTCTGGCGCTACACAAGTGGTCCACGACGTTCAGAATATTCGAAAAATTCTCACGACCACGATGTGGTTCCTGGAGCAAACAGGAGCTTTTGTTTTAGTCTAGATCGTAGTATTTCGGAGAGATCTTTGGGAAATCCTAAATCATCCAGTTCTTCTTGCGAAAACAGCTGAGACACTCGGATTTAATTTGAAAAAGGCATCATTCTTCGCACTGGCTAAGGTTTCGTCATCTTCCTCAACATCACGTTGCAATACTTTTGGTGCCACGAATATAGGGATATTGATACCATGCGGTGCTGCCCTTATTGCCGAATCAATATTTTTGTAGATAACATCGCCCAGGCAAAAATAATATTCGTCTGTGAGGTTCTTGGATTCCCTCCTCAACATCAGTATTCCAAAAGATTCAGACCCTTCTAGCAAATCTTACAAACAGCATGTGGTGACCAGACTTTGAAATATGCAAAATACGTGTGCTGAACAAAGTCAGCAAAATTTTATATTTTTTTAATATTTTAATAACATTTTCATTTCTCTCAATGTAAAATGATATCGTTATAAAGACGTCATTGTATCTTCCCTTTCTCACGCAATTATTATTCATCATCAGCCTGATTTTTGAACGTGTAAGACGTGCTGGTGTGCTGCGAGTATCCAACGGCATATAAATACATATAACATCTCGAATTCATAGCGTCGGTTGACCCGTCACACCCGTAGCTAATTGAAAAAATGCATACCAAATACATATCGGTATTTTTCCAAGAACTGTCACGGCTCGGACGTATGTATATGGACATAAGTATTCATGCGAGGCGTGTATAATTGTCCAAAGAAAGAAAATATTCATGAAAGAAAGAAAGTAGTGTGTCTCGTACGCGTTGAATAAATAAATAAAGAGATAAATAAGAAAAATCCCGTGAAATGCTGGGGATATACGAGGCGACGAACGAAAGTTCTCGAAATATAGCGAGGAGCGTTCTTCGTTGGAGTCAAGCTTGTATCCAGTTAAAACAATCCGTTGGACAAGAAGCAATAAGCTTCACATACACCCCCTGATATTACATCTCAAACGATTTTCCCCACCCCGCACTTGGCGTTTATAATCCGGCGACTTTTCATAGAAAAATCCCTTTATCTACGCTGCACGTTAGACGGGATAGCTTTTGCTAACGCTTCCTCTCCTCCTCCGACCCCGTTCCATCAATCTAACTCCCGTTATTGGGTTTAATTTTTCAGCTCATTGGATCCGTCGATTTTTGTCGCAATGGTTGCGCGTTTCTTCGTCCGCCCCTCCTTCTCTACGCCGCTGGAGCGCCGTAAACGCTGCGACAGATGTGAGATTCCGCCCGTTGTAAGGTCCCATGCGGCGGTGTGGCCTGTTATGAAGGCCATTGTTCGATGAAAATTAGCTGTTAGGAACCTCGATGGATGTGTGTTTAGCAATGAAACGGGAAGAAAGGGGTCGCAAGGAAAAGAAAAGAGATGCTAAAATGATGATGTAATAACGCTAGTTAGGTTCGTTGAATGGGAAATGCAATTTTGGGTCAATCTGCGATGGTGTAATCGAGTTATTTTGACTAAATATGGCAGCTTGAAAACGATCAGTGATACCTGCACCGACACCCTATTCCTATTAGAAAAGGGCAAGAATCCTATTCTTCTTTACGATTTTTGACAAATAGAGGTGGCATTCTATGAAAAGGCCTTAAATCCAAAGAAAGAGAAGGGCTTCAGCGCGAAGGTGGTCCCTTTATTACTCTCCTACCTAAGAAATAATCGTTTATTTCGTCTCTTTCTAGTGTCTTATTTTGCTTTGAAAAGAACAAGGGTGACCCCCGAAAAAACTTTCAAGTTTCGAGGTATAAAACAGAATGTAGCAGACCAAGATCACGATACTTTGGCGTTGGC
>LR736893.1:3517869-3532620 GCA_902654985.2 Oryctes borbonicus | reverse complement strand
CAAGGTTCAATAATTCTTCTACACAACGTAACTTGAAAAAGTTGCTCTTGCTTCTACCCTTTCAAACAGGTAAAAAGAAAAAACGGAAAATCCATTTAAAGAACCTGATAACTTAGTCCAATACTTCAATATTAATGTTAACAAGCTCTATTTAAAACGCCTAATGGATATCTATTACAGATGTCTCAAAAATGCTTGATAAAAAGGAGAATAAAAAAAAAAACAAAATACACATACAGCCGCATGATGCCACAGCGCGTCAACTCAAACAACATTTAATTTATTAATTTTTAATGAACGCACAATACCCCAGCCAACAGCCTCCTTCCTAACGCGGATACAAAACAATCGCTAGCTTTCCGTCTCTCTCTCTCTCGTTCTCCGTCATGTCTGCAGCTCTCCCAGCAGCCTACCTTGATGGTCCGCTTTTCTTTCTACATCGTCCTATCCTCCTCCGCCGACCACTTCGTATCGTCGTCCTCCTCTTCTGGCTCCCATCGCCGCTTTCGCCTTCTTTTTTTATATACTTTATTACGATTATTGTTCTTTCTCAATCGTCTTTGTTGAACGCAAATTACCGAATCAAAGAAGGCCGTGGATCCCACAAAAAAGAGACGAATTTATTCCCCCTAAGTACAGTTATAGCATAACAGAGGAGGTGAGACGATACAGTAGGGCTTGGGCGCGAGGAGGATGGCCTACTAGATGCGCGTGAGGGAAAAAACGAGACGTCAAGACAAAAGACGAACGCGGTCGATTTCCATTGCAACGTTATCATCTGCCCGAATTTTGTCCGAGAGAGGTTGCCCATCTTGTTCTTTCGATAGTCCAATCTCTCTCTACTCGAATTCCTCGTTCTTCTTTTGTTTTCTTTTTTATGTTCTTCTCGATGTTTTCGATCTTCTCCCTTCGCTCTGTATGCTGTACTGTGCGAGCTTCTTCTCGATGTGAGCAGGGTTAATTAACATTAGCGTTAGCATAGATACTTTCGCTGCGGATCAAGTAGGATAGTTGATGTGATTATTGTTTATTTCTGTTTTGTTTTTTTTTTTCTGTTTTTTGTTTATTTATGCTATTGGATTGAAGAATATTAAACAAACAATCTTCTTTTTCGACCGATTGCTTCTATATTCTATTTGTAGCATGGAAGCCAATGCTGTGGATTTTGGACTAAGGTGCCCAAAATTTGGCACGCGGCAAAGAAATAGTACAATGAAGATATTTCTTCAAATATAGAAGCAATCGTCGGCTACTGTCGATATTCTTATATTAACACTTGTTAATGCTTTTAAGCAAAACGTACATCTCGTAGTGCTAAACCTTATCTCACAGATCAGAAAAAATGAGCCAAATTCAAATTTTACTTGTTCAAAGAGAGGCTGGATGGATTCTTTAAAAAGTTTATGATTGTCTTCGTTATGGTGGTCATTATTTTTCAAGAAGTGGATTTTTCAGGGAACCCCAACAGTGTTAATAATTGCAAGCATCATATATATGAAACTGTTCAAGGAGGAGTGTTTGATACGATGTTAGGACCTAAATCAAGATCAGTCATCCCAGGAAGAATTTGAACTCTGAGATGGCTGAAGGGCAGTGAGGTTCTTTGTGGCACCTGCCTCCCGAAATAATAGCATTATCCCTTTTTCGACCCAGCATATCAAAAAGAAAATGCTTGAAAAAAAAATGGTAGAGATTGAGGGCGATGAACGAGATGTTGAATTGGAAAAACTAATAGCGTGATATGGAAAAATTGTAAAATGGGAATTTGTTTATCAACAGGCGGCGCAACGAAGTTCTAAAAATAGACCTAAAGGAGCGTTAATAACAAAAAATATTCAATCTGTTACCCGCAGCTGTTCTCGATATAATAATCAAATCCAAATTTTCCATTAGTCCTTGGCACAAACAAAGACACAGCCAGTTAGGAGCACAACTGAGCATCTGCTTTCCTCTCTTCACTTTTCGAAGGCCTGCTGTAAAGCCACAGTGCCACTTCTTCGCGTAGTCATTGAAGAGATGAGAAAGACCTTGCCCAACCCTGTTCAAAGGTGCCCAAAAACGTAGCTACGCCTATGGAAACAAATCATTCACATCATATACGTACATCTAGATAATGTTAAACCTATGGGGGGGATGAGACCTTGTAGTCTTGGTTTTAATTAATTTTAATAATTAATTAAAACCAATTAATTAATAATTTTAAACCTATTCTATTCAATCCTGCAACATAGAGCCTCTTCAAATATAATCGACGAATGATCGAGCGTGTTCAGAAAGCTGAATGATTGATGCTTGATGAATTAGAGGAAGAAACAGCAGACAATGTTTTCCTAACATTGCAGACTTGTCTAGAATCGACAATGTTAGCAAAAGGAAGAAATTAATTGAAGATTCCGCATATCAGTAAGGCTCAATCTTCATCGTGAGGAAAGGTGCTATGCTGAAAATTCCACCAATCAGCATCTTATCTTCTTTTTCTGAAATCATCATGGATACTTTTATCCGTGGAGATGGAGTTATCTCAGATGTTCTAGGCTATCTCTAATATTCGACATATGTTCTTGTTACAAAAACTTACAGTAAGATTAATGATTGGTCTGTGCTGATTGTTAATGGAGTCACTTTCAAATCCCGCATTTATGGAGGTCTTCTGCTTTGTAACCATCGATACATATTTCAGACTTTTCAAAATAAATTGTTAAAAATCAATTGTTTTTCGTTGTTTTTAACACTTATTACTTTGCTATAACTTCTTCTAATATTTGCAAAAAAATCATAGATCTTTCGGAGAAAAACGCAGCAACATCTAAGGGAACCTCTATTTTACTCCGTTTAAAGTAAGCAGCATCACCTTGTACACAAAACAAATTTCCTCTCGTCATGCACATGCGCATCCCACCAAAAAGAGAGATTCGAAAAAGAAGAAAATAAGAAAAAACCCAAGGAAACCATAGCATGAAATTATAGAAGACCATTTCGCAATAAAACTAGCCTCACGTCCCTAATCATATCGTCGTCCTTCTCTATTTCATCTGATCGTGCAATATCATCCTTGTTCTTCTTTGACGAACCCTCGCATCCACAAAACGAATATCTACGCTTTAAATATATACAAGCGGGGATTTAATACCTATAAAAACTGTACATGTTGAAGGCTGTAGCTGGCCGGGCTAGTTGGTGAAGAGTTTCTTCGTTAGAAATACAAAAAAACGATGTAATTTTCAACAATGACTTGCTCGGTTTCGTGGATGCTGAGATCTTGCGCGAGTTTGAGTGGAAGATGGCGTTTAAGAGATTTTTAAAATTTTAAAATCAAGTATTTAGGACTAGATTAAATAATTTTCTTCTATAATTTGCGGGCTCTCACAATGGACGTTTTTATCTCTTGTGGCAGTTGCAATGTTGCCGGAAGCTTAATGTTGTGACCTTTGAGCTATATTTAGATGACTTTATCAAAACTTTTAAGGCAGGTTTGAAATTGAAAATGTTTTTAAAAATAGTTTTTCTTATCATGGAAAATTAAAATTATACATTTTCTTTTGTTAAAGCATATGTTACCTTATCTCCATAATCAAAGTCATTTTTTCCCTCATAACTATCCTGCTATTATAAAAGAAAAAGTATCTAAGCTATCCTTGCAACGAAAAAAGAAAAAAAAAAAACAAATGAAAACGTTCGCGAAAAAGCTGAACGCGAGGGCAGAGACCTCTTTAGTAGGTAGCAGCCTAGGTCTCATCTATATATCTACCTACCGCGTTGCACTAGAGTTAGGGACTCATTAGCGAATCTACCGCTCGCTTCTTTTATTTCGCGATTTTCATTTTTTTTTGTCCACGCTCTCAACGTCCCACAGCCCTCTTCGCATCTTTACCATACACCCGAATATAAGTTTTTCTCACTTTTTCGCGTTTTTCCAGGACGTTCCGCGGATTTTCCTTCTTCATCTTCCTTTTTTTTTC
The DNA here is from genome assembly GCA_902654985.2 of Oryctes borbonicus. NCBI lineage: Eukaryota > Metazoa > Arthropoda > Insecta > Coleoptera > Scarabaeidae > Oryctes > Oryctes borbonicus. Next base: position 3,528,661 of record LR736893.1, on the reverse strand, counting down.
TCTCGGTTGCTTCCATCTCGGTGTATCCTACCCCTTCCCCGCCGAGGCTACCTGAGCACCTCTAGCGGTGGTATCCAGCTAGAGCTGCGGGAGATTTTAATCGATGTAAAGGTGACTTGGATGCCGTGGAAGAAGCTGAAAAGCTAGCGAAAAAACGGGAGTAAGGGACGAGGGTGGCTAGGTTACTGGGGGATGGAGGTGGGCGATGGAAAATAGTGGCAAATGGAGGCGATAGGTTTGGAATTTTCGCGCTGGAGCTTTTTTTCGTCGAATTTTCGTCGCATAGTCGACTTTTTTTTTTTTAACTATTTCGCGCTCTTAACAGCGCGGAGGTGGTGGATTTTCGAGCGATACTCGGCTATTTTGGAATTTTTAGAGGTAGACGACCGGTTAAGAGGAGGTATAGCTTTTGTTTTTGGAGTGCAAAAAATTCGGATGAACAATTATTTCGTTCGTTTTAAATTTTTTAAGCTTTGCGTGCAATAACGCCAACGAATTTTTTCAATTATGAGAATATTTAATGTACCATGGTCCATTATCATATTTTATAAAAACGTCCATTTTTTGGAAATTAATTTTTGGCGTTATCGATAGTTCAATTTCATTTCTGATTTCATCGATTTTTCTTATTTTAAATAGAACAACCAGCACATTTTGGCGTCTTTGGAAGGTGACTACAAAGACGAATTCCACAGTATCACACTCGGTATATTGTTTTTATTAAAAATTGTAATTTATCAGAACCTGAAAAGCTTTCTATTATTTGCACAGTAAGCAGAATTCTACAATTCCGCTGCTTTTTCGCTTAATGTTATCTTTGGTATAAAACAGCAATGAGCGTATAACCAACAGCTCGCACCGTATCTGATGATCAGCATACAAATCCAGTAAATATGACGTAATATCGAAGTAGCCGAGGTAAGCACCTAACGACTATATTCTGTGGTGCTCTCATATTTCTTTTCGAATTCCAAATGATTAGGTTCAGGAGCAAAACCGTTACGTCGCGTTATTTATCGATCTCATACCGCAATTGCGGTAATAATAGCAACGATCATCATCCACTAATGTCTGTCTAATAATGATTTGATGAGAATTTCTTCCTAGCTATGCGTTTTCTAAAAGTATACGGGGTGTATTTTAAATATAAAGTCGTAATGCGGATTTTTATTGTTATAACCGCTAAAATTTTTTTTTTTTGTTTTAACAGGGATTTCTTTAAATACAAAAGTTTGTTACCAAAAATACGTGATCACCTATCGAACTGGTGATAGGGCCATAGATTGGCGGAATTCCCTACTTTTAGGCCTTAAAAAAATTTCATTACTTTGGGTTCAAATTTTTACGGCTTTTCTAGATCTTGGCATCCGAACGAGCTAGGAGGTCAGGTTTGGGCTTGTTCGAAAGATGAGTTTGCATATCTTAAAGACACGACGTCCAATTACGGAAAAATATATAAATATAGGAGAAAAGGAAGATGACTATATAAGGGTTGAAAATATTGATAACTGGTCAACGAAACGTCGGGCAATAAAATACACAAACCCAAAATAAAGAGTTTCTCTTTAAACTGCTTCAAAAAAGCAAAAGTTAATACTGTTGCAAATGAAGAAGCTGCTTGTAAATAGTAGAAAATAATTCGAGAATAAGCATCAGAAAAATACATTCAGCTATACAGAATGTTGACTTTTTCACCCGTTTCATTTCAAAAAAATTCATCAACTATTAGAACGGGATTAGTAGAAATGTCTTTCGAAAGACATTTCTACTATGGATTACGGTCGTGAAAGCCTACACTCAACTATAGAACAGGATTGTTTATCCCGTGTGCAATATTGCGAGTGGTTGCAAAATTAAAGGGAACATTTTCTGTTATTAATCCTGTTCGTTGTTGAAGCAGGTTTTAGCCCCTCTACAATATGCACTATTGGAGAGACGACCTCAACAATTACCTAATTGATCCATCTCCATTGCCCAGTCAATTGACAGACGAAAGCTATCTTCAGCAATTTATTTGGAAAAGGAAATGAAGATCCAGGGAATTTTTACAAACACGGAAATAGCTGGGTTGGTGGAGGGAGATCTATATCATGGCCAGCTTGTAGAATCCCGACCTCAATCCCCTCGATTTTTAATTTTGGGCGTTTTCGAAAAAGTGTTTAATAATCCAGGCGTACATCAAAGATGTTCGGCACCAGCCTGCTGCAAATACATCTACATCCGCCTTAATTACTTGTTCATCAAGCTGTCGTTCCATATTGGTAGATGTAGCTTAAAGAAATAAAACCTCCACCTTTTTTTTTTTATTTGATGGTCCTGCCTCTGATGAATTAATTGAATTACCACCCTTTGATGATGGTGATCTGTATTCCTATTAAAATAATATTAATAATAAAAGGTGCTATAACACCAAGAAATTTTTTTAAAATAAGAAAAAAAGAAAAAAATATATAATTTATTTGCTCGAAAAGAATTTTTGATTCTTTTAACTAAATCATGATTTTCGCCAACCTTGTTTCCAATAATCACGATTGCTATGGCGTAATCTGGCAATAAGCACATTTTGGTGTGAAAACAGAAAGCAACTCGTGGAATAAGTAAAGATTGGATAAAATCATATTTTTATGATGTAGTGTTTTGTTTTTAAGCAATTCGGTTTAACTGATCTCAAACAAAAGATATTATTGTTTAAATTGAAATTCGCATCTGTCTAAATTTTGGTACCTTAGACCCCCCTGATGATATCATTTCAAGGATATATTCTTTTTTTTTTCCTTTTTAAACGGTTTTTTTTTCAAATTTTACCGGTTATGTTATTTAGATAAGAATGCTTTTACGTTTCGGAATTTGTTTATTCCTTTTTCAACAAATATTTTTCTTTTTCTCTCTTTTTCCTATTTATTAATTCTTGAATTAATCTAACATTTTTTATTTCTTTTTAATTACTTAGTTTGAACTTTATGGAACGCAAAATAAAGATGTTGACTAAATAAATGCCTTCAATTTATAGTTTATAGCATAAAAAAAGACAACCAACCTGACATGTACGTAGGAAAAGAGAAAAAAAGAAAAAAATGTTTTGAAAAAGGAATGGAACGTAAAAGCGTGTTTATTTAAACAACGCAACAGACAGGCCCCCCCTCGCCCCACAAAAAAAAAATAATTTTAAATAATTGTGATATATTTCAGAAAAATATCAATAATATCGTCCATGAAACTCACAAACAGGGTTTTTAATTATTTGCAGAGATATACCTAATAGGTCACTATTATAAATGCCAATTGAAAACCACTATAATCTACCATTTTACTAAATACATATACAGCTTGATAAATGGACCTTACTTCCTAAACCCTACCATTATCGAATCCCCTACAATACCACCCTATATAACCATCAATCTCTATTTCTTAAGGAAAGAAGAAAAAAATTCCTAGTTTCCGTCGAACAACTGTTATTATTTATTATTACTCTTAACAAAAGAGAATTATTACCGCACCATATTGTATTAGATCTCGTTTTTTTCAAGCTACAATATCCCCAAGCGATGTTTGTTGATTCCGGAGAAAATAACACGGAATTTAAAGGGTGTTATAAGCCTTACATTACGTTCCAGGCCCATATACCTCGTTCTAATCCCTTCCTTGTTACCTGTTCCTTTCTTCTTTTGTGCAGCAGCTTTATGCGTGAATAAAATGGGAAATTATTTAAGGTTCTTTTTTATACCTTCTAATCTGTGTATTTTTTCGACTTGTTGTACCTACATAAGCTTCGTCACCGAAAAGAAACTGTAGGGGTGGCCCGTTTGGGTTGTGTATAGCTGGGGGTGTTTTATACTATTCATTTAATTTATTCGTGTCCTTTATATTAAATAAACAACCATCTGATTCCACGTACAGAGGGCACTTCGCGTCTATAAAAATTATTGATATTGGTTTAACGAATTCAAAGGTGGCTGGACATCTTTGACGCGGGGTCAGGTTGTTCCGCTGAGGTGACTGCAGACGATATGATCAATAAAATTGATGATAGGCTATTACGAGAGCGCCGAGATAAGAAGATTAAAGAAATTGCTAATTTGGCAAACATCTCAAGTGAACGTCCTCCACGAAAAATTGAATTTAAGAAAGTTTGAGAAGGCGATTCCATCAGCTGGAAAAGCTATGGGAACAACTATTTAGAGTTCGCAAAGCTTAATTGATTATATAGAAAAAGGAAGGACAATCATGGGACAGTGCCATGCTGAAGAAGGAAATTCTCTACCATCATGGTACCACTCACTAGCAGTTACGACAGCAAAACTAGTACCAATTGGTGCCCAATCCAGGATATTCGCTAGATTCGAACCTTGTGACTTCTTTTCCTTTCCCAATCTTGAAAAATTGGCTTAGCGGAGAGCGGTTTACACCAAATGAAGGGGTCACTGCCGCAAGCAGAGGCTTATTTTGCGGAGTTCGATAAATCCTATTACTTGAATGGTTTAAAAACATTAGAACTCGCTGGATTAAGTATGTAGTACCACAAGGAGAAAATGTCAAGAAATACCAGCCTCGTAAATGCCATAAATCGAACTCTCCTTAAAGATAACCTCATTACATTTTACGTATATTTCTTCTAAATTTTAAACCATTAAAACTAAATAGGCTCGCAGTGGTTTGAAAGGTTACGTATGTACACTGCCGTTCAGAGAAGTTCGGTCGGTTGGTAAAAAACATGAAACGGTTACAGAAACAAACGAAACTAAAAACAAAATTAAATTTTATTGTATGTACAGGTAAAAAAGACGAAAATAAATAAATAAGAAGTTATTCTGGCCTAATATAACGTACTGAACATTATATTTTTTTTTTCATCGAAAAAACCTCCTTTGTTGTTAATCGCCGTTCGAACTATTCTAGGCATTCTTTCGATAAGTTTTGTTAAAACGGATTGTGGAATATTAATCCGTTCATGTTGCGGAATATTCCGTAAATGTTCTGTGAAGTTGGGCGTATTTTTCGGATCCTCCTGTCCAGTTCATCCCATAACAACTCTATCGGGTTCAAATCTGGGCTCTGTGGAGCCCATGTCATTACTTTCAGGGTGTGCTGTTTTTCTTGCTCCTTTAGATAGTTCCTACACACTAACGCGGTGTGTTTTGGGTCATTGTTATGCGTGAATGTAAAGTTACGGCCTATTATACGCAATCCTGATGGCACTGCATGATTCTGGAGTATTGCAAAATAATTTTCCTTCCTCATTACACCCTGCACTCTGCATAAATCTCCCGTCCCAGCAAAGGAGGAACACTTCACTGTTGGCACAATGCAGTTCGGGATCACTTTTCGGTTTTAGATCTTCGGACATAAACTCGTCGATTTTGCCCAAAAACCTCAAACTTTGACTCGTCACTCCGAAGCACGTGTTTCCAATCATCTAACGACCAATCTAAATGAGAACGGGCCCACTGTAGCCGTTTTGCTCTGTTGCCCCGACGTAATAAGGGTTTTCGAATGGCAATGCGTCCATGAAGGTCCGCTTGTTGAAGTCGACGTTTTACCGTACTCGCCGAAACTTGTTCTTCACGGCCGCGATTGACTTCGGCTGCTATTTGTGGCGCTGTTAACTTTCTATTGCGTTTGCTTAATAATACAATTGCCAAAACTTCAGCTTTTGTTGTTTTCCTAGATGCTCCGGGACGAACACGATTTTCTATAGTTCCAGTTGTCCGATATCGCTTTATGATGTCATTTACTGTTGAACTTCTCATATTTATTTTTTCAGCAATTTGCAGTCCCGAATATCCTTCTTCAAACAGCGTAATAAAGCGTGAACGTTTTTCTACACTGGTAGGCTTGCCACGTGCCATTTTGAAGTAAATTTTCTTAAAACTTTCGCGCAAAAACGACAGATGCACACCAACACACGTTTAACAGTAAAATGAAGCAAATTTATATCTTTACACCTGTGATAAATAAACAAGAATGATGCTGCGGTATATTTCCTAAATGTATTATTCGTGAATAATCCCCAAACGACCCGTTTCAAAAGATCGGCACTTCCGAGAAATTCTTGGAATGATAATAAAAGGGACTTCATTGTGGTTGTTGCAATATTTCTACTTTACATAATAATTTATGGCTTTAATCCCTTAGAAAAGAGTGTATACTTAATATTTTTCTAATTTTATGTATTAATAATTGTATACAGTGCGATATAATAGATTTTTATTGTATGACCGAACTTCACTGAACGGCAGTGTACGTTACTTAGATACTTTCAAATTTCAAGCATTAGAGTAATAGTTAAATCACGACCGATTTGAAATATCAAGACTCTAAATTGTACGCCTTCGATTACCTTAAAAAAGGAGCAAAGCACTTTCTGTAGTTCCATAAAACCTCACCTGCGAGCAATAATAATCATTATAATGCGGTAATTATAATATTTTATGCAATTTAATAGTTACCAATTAAATTTTGTAATCCAGTCTAGCGTAAGTCCATTTAAAAGTAGCTCTCTTAGATTAGATCGATTTAATTGATCCTGGTGAGCTGGTATAATCGATCTCTCGCGTAGATAAGATTAATATACAGGGCGTTATTGCGGAACTAATAAACTCGAAATGGTTAACGTACGGTAGATAATATTAATTTCTCTATTTTATCTACCGTTTTGGAAGTGGAGTCGAGGCAGGTTGCGCATTGCCTGATATTAATACGGGAAGTTATTAATTCTGATTAGTCAAAGATGTTAATTAAATACATTTGTGGTGAGGAATTTATGGAATTCTTGATGCGTTTCACATCGGGATTTGAGATTAAATCCTTTTTCTCGGGGTCTTTCGTGATAGGTTGAAAGCAAATGAAACAGTGAAAAAGATTTTCTTTTGGGCATCCAAATTTGCGACTATTTAGGAGAGCCTTTCCAAAGAAACAAGGTGGGCAAAGGCAGTTTTATTTTCAATCCTTTCTGCCAATTCTTCTGGTTGGAATTGCTGGAAAAGCAGATTTATTTGCTTTTCCAGCAATTTTATTTTCAATCCTTTCTGCCAATTCTTCTGGTCGGAATTGCAGGAAAAGCAGATTTATTTGCTTTTCCAGCAATTCCAACCAGAAGCATTGGTAGAAAGGATTGAAAATAAAACTACCTTAGGATATCTAGAAGAAGTCCAAGCATTATTTCTACCATTAAGAGGCGTCCCCCTTATCCAGCCAATGGATCAACACGTGATTCAAAAGATGTAACTGGGTTACCAAATGCAAATCAGACACCTACATTTGTTTACAATGCTCAGTAAAAGAGCTTAAAGAGACCTTGGACTAATTTTTTGCAAAGTGGTAAATGGAAAAAGCAAAGGAAAAAACGTTTTTCAATGTTGTAGTCAATAGTCCATTGTCTATTTCCATGGTTGAGCTCCAGTATGAGCTGCTTCGCTCGAGGGCCAGAGATTTTCATCAAATCGTAAACGTCTATTTTGCAGAGCAAATCGTTGACTAAGAAACTTTTCAGACTACCCTCGTACAATTCCACCCTCCCCAAAAATAACACCATCTCTTCCCCAAAAGCAATACAAACTTGCAATACCCTTACACACAATAACCTACGTCTTGTCCGACAAATTTGACTCTCGGAACCTCAGTTTCTGTGTGTGCAACCTGTTCAATTAAGCCGCGCGGCGTTTGGGGGCCGCACTACCGTCCGAATTGTGTCCAAACTTCACCCTTAAGTGTACGAACATCTTTATTACTACACCCTTAGCGATAAGTTTCTAAAGACGGGATTGTCGTCTTGTTTGCACACGTAAGGACGGCTAGATCTCGTGTTTGTTGGAGTAAAGGAAGCTTGGGGGTGGTTTTGGACTGGATGGACCTCGTAGGGAGAGGTTGATTTATCGATTTGTACGTGAGATGTTATGGGAAAGGAGCTGGTTAATTAAACGTGTGAGAAGAATGAATAGGAGAGGGGCTATAAGGTTGCCCTCGTTGTGTTTTTAAGATGTCACAACATGATTGGCTTGGGTTTATCGTTAGTTACAAATTAACAACAAATTAAAAAATTAAGTAACAAATTTACGGCCATATGTCGACTTTTTCCCCAAATCTATGGATGATAAGGCACAAATTAATGCCATGGGTACAGCTTGAGTAAAGCATTTGTTTCGGTTAGGATCTGCGACCATTTGCTTCATTGGTTCCTCTCGAACTTGGTTGGGAGGCAACAATGCGAATCTGTCTGTGGCTTCAGCTCAGAAGCTCGTATCAATATCAAGCCCCAAATATTCTCAAAAATTTAAGGATTATTTTACATAGTAAGACGTTTACTTCGAGAATTTGTCGAGCTTTTACTTCTGCGTTTGTCTTTATTTTTCTTTCGTGTACAGACAACTCGTCATCCTTGTTATGAAGTTATTCTTGCAGAATAGAGTAAATACAGAACAAATTCTTAAAGTTTGCGTTCTTTTAGCGATGTTCGAACTTCGCAATTTTCTTAAACACAAACCTGTTCGTCAAATGCGATTTCGCAGAATGCATTAAAATATTAAAATCCATTTACCACAGTCTTGATTTATTGTCTGCTTTGTCTCTCGATGTACAATACAAACGCAGCGTCCAAGTCTTCTCTCGTGCTAATGGGTAGAGCTTTCAATAAGTTCAATCCGCGTTCGGATGTTTTCTGCACGAATATAAGGCAAATTAAAAATAAAGTCGTGCAATTTATATAACGTGTTTGGGTTTTTTTTTTTGGGATTTATGCACAGACTACATTTCAGATTGTATCTTGGGACACTGTTTATGGGTTCGTTCCATTTGTATCCAATAAAATAAAAAAATAAAATACAATTAAATTAAATAAAATTAAATAAAATTAAATAAAATTAAATAAAATTAAATAAAATAAAATAAAATAAAATAAAATAAAATAAAATAAAATAAAATACGAGAGACTGAACCATTATTTATTAATTGAAGATTGCGTAGCTAAGCTGCAAGTTTTTAGACGTAAATTTAAATTGTTCAAAATTAACTCGATTTCTTTGTACATTTTAATGAAAAAATATATTTTTTAAATCGAAAATTTTACTCTACAAAAAAAAATCAAATACAATAATTTCCGCTTGGATAACTCCAACAACGGAACAGCTAGACTTAATCCCATTAAATTTCATTGCGCTTGAAGAATGGGCTCTTTACGAACCTCTTCTTTTCTCAAACTCCGCGTTTAAAATTAGCCGGAACGAGCAATCGAGACATGTCCGCATTATACGATTCTACATGGAACATTCTAAATTAAACGATAGTCTCTATTGCGCAAATTGCGTAATTTTAAGCGACGTACGCGAGTCTGTAAGTTGGAAAACCGTTCGACGTAGAGGCGGTTGCGTAACGCTCGTATTGGAAATCTTTTAGACTGGCTTTTGTGACAAAATTCCGATTCCGTGCGTTAAATTACGTGTTTATTGAAGTTATCTGGATGGCGGCTTATACTCGCGTTCTCAATACTGGCGAGTTATAAATGTTATTTATTTGATTGGGAGGTCGTAAAATCGATGCACCTCTCTCATGGGGAATTGCATGTAGGACGATCCTAAAGTTGTTCTATTCTACTTTCTTGGATTGGAAGATTACGAAAAATTATTTTAAAGAATAATTTACGAGGGTAGTCCGAAACGTTGCAATCTTCAATATTACCCGCCGAAAATTTTCTGATAATGTAATTGCGTATGCGGCATCCCTAATTCCGCAAGTCTAGGTATTTTTCGGCAAATTTCCATTTTTTAAGCGTTTGGCTACCCAAAGCGAGATGGTTACGTAGGGTAACCCTAGGAACATGAGATATTTTGACTATTTTTCTTATCCTTCAAAACAGCGCCCGTTGCAACGGTTAGCTGATCTTCAGTCCAATTTCTTACCCTAATATTTTTTTTTTTTTTTACAATTAAATCGAATATTTAAACAATTTTATTTAAACTTTAAAAAATGTAAATTTATTTATTAAAAATTTAATTTAAACAATCACCTTTATATATTCTAACCTGCTTTTAATTTAAGTTTCTAAGTCCATCTCTTATCACGGTAACCCAGGTGGTGGGCCACGTTGGGAACATGCGTCAAAACAACGATTTTACGTAAAATTGACTATAAAGTGAAGGGTGAATTCTCTTTTACAATGTCAATTATAGAATTCTTTCCCCAAACCTTCGCCGCTTAGAAGGTAGCTTTATCAGCAGATGACTTCGATGTTAATTTTTGTTTAGTTCGCAAATTGTATAACATTTATTTGTCTTTGCTGTTTTGACCCTAAAATAGCACGTAAAGTTAATAAAACAAAGAGCAAAAAAATCGAAGTAATTTGATAACAAACAATTAACAACATTTATGTAAATTACTCTCGATCAGCAACCAATAATAAATCTAGGAATATTTAATTTTTCTCATCTATCGTTCCATTCTTAAAGTGAAGGGACTTCATAGATTAAAAAAAATGATTTCTTCACAACTTAAATTCTTCTTTTTCTTTCCTTTGCAGAACGAAGTAGAACCATGCCGTTATAAAACAACAAAAGTCCGCCGTCCGAGGCGTGATGCACCTCTAAAATAAACCCAACGAAACGAAAACGAACGGCCTCCTTGCTGTTCGAGAGAAGGCCGTGTTATGGGCCTCATATCGCGCATCCTGATGCCATTTTTGGCCATAGCCGCGACGACTACGAACGCTGAACAAGGTAAGTCACTACTATCCCTTCGTCTTCCATCCCTCTCCGTCCTTGTCCCGCTTATTCGAACGTCCGAACGATGCATCCGAAGAAAG
>LR736893.1:3505758-3517859 GCA_902654985.2 Oryctes borbonicus | reverse complement strand
CCAAATTCGTAGCCGTTGGTGATGAAAACCGCTGCAACCACAGTGAAAGTGCTTATGCGGGCTCATTTATTTTTGACCTTCATCATGGGGATCTCGCATAATATTGGGGGACGGGTAAATTTGGCAAAGTTGGGCTAAATTTTGCACTCGAAGAGAAAACGGACTCGTGACAGGAAAAAAAAACAAAGAAAGCTCATTTTCTTCTTTTATCTCTAACGCCTTTATTCACCCTTGAAAATTAAAACTAAAAGCACATTCTCAATCTTCTATCCAATGGCGTAGTCGAAATTCGTTAAATATGACGTTTCGGAGCTTACTGGCCATCATCATAGACACGAAATTTCAAACCATCAAAACATTTCAATTATCGCTAATTAATAATATAAATGTGATTTTTTTATCCATCGAAATCAAATACAACAATAGCGAGTACAGTAGACATTAAAATCCCCCAATTTTCAACCACCTCATCACTCTTATACTACGCCCCTGCTCCCTAGAACCAAATACAGCTTTCTCACCACATTAACTCGTAATAAATGACTTATTTACGGCTAATTTATCTACCCCGTTCAGGCTTGTTTACCGGTGATATCAATGGCAGTATCCGGTGCACCCCCTACGCCCGCTATCCCCGGTGATCCTTATCTTAAGGGGGTGGTTTTTGAAAATATATATGTACGGCCCGAAGTCACGCTACGCTTGGCTTTTACAGACAGTTGCTATCAATCGCAGCTATTAAATTGAGAATTCCCATCTTATAAATGATATAAAGCGGCGTCCCCGCGAATCTATTTTGCTTAAAAACAGCGCTGTTAAACCTTGTGCCCCGAAAACGCAAAATGCGCGAATCGATATTAGAAAGTGCGATTCCTTCCCTGGAAGCGTTAATGTCTTAGGTGGTTGCAATTTTATCGTCACTTACGGCGCCGTAAACTAGGGGAAGTTATTGCTTACTTTTATTCGGGGAGGCGTTGCTGGAACATGTTGCAAAGTGCGCTGTGAAGGGCGTGGCGTTCGCAACACGTCTCCTTTTTTTCTCGTTGTTTTCGTAAGGGAAACAGTTGGTAACAAACTATCCTAGAGCATGATATGAAAATGTTAATCAGATGCGTTCGGTTGATAGGGCATAAAATGCAACTGTGAAGGGAGAGGGTCTTTTGCTTTAAACGACTTTATTATATCTCTAAGTTTCGTGTCAATTTGTAATTTTAAATGGTGGATGTAAGAGTTTCTTTGAAGAGCCAACGGAGCAAGAGAACCAAACATTATTCTCCTCCCCTACCTCTCTGTAGTGCCCTCACTCTATTGGGCGTTCTTGCAATTAAATTGTTAATGAAAGAATGTTTTGTCGAAATTGTCTGAAATTATTGGGAAGCTTCTGGGATACCTGTTCAAGCCGGTTAAATTGTTTTGACTTTTCAGCCCAGGTTGAGAACAAGCTGACCAATAATTTTGGCCAACACCATGATGTTCTATGCGGTTTTTTGCTATCCTGGCGCGGTGAACTCGAGTATTATTAAAGTAAAATTTCCACTGATGGGGGGACCAAATAGACCTATGCCACGATGTCTTACTGAGGTCAAGCTCACATTGAATAGGACAACAAAGTCTGCATCCCCCATTAAAACAAATCCTGATCCTCCATCAAAATGAATAGACTCGGCATGAATCTTCTTGCCCTTAGATTGCGACTACGCAACCTATTCCTTACTATTTGGCAAGAAATTATTCCTCCTGCAGCTTGCCAGAAGAAGCCATTAATTCTAGAAGCTGTAGAGAAGCTCTTCCTCTTCCTCCACGATGAGTGTATGTGGCACTCTTCATAATTTAGTATCGATTCTATGGTCTACTAACCACACTTTGAGAAGCATTCAACCAGTTAGCGACTTCTTGTTTAATCAACGCAGTAATTATTTGGGCGGCTTATAAACCCATTTTAAAGCAATAAAACACAAAGCACAAATGATAATAATAGAAAATCTGTTAAACATCACACCAGAGAGAATACACGGAGACAAACGAAGTATAGAAAAAAAGAAAACAAAAAAACAGAATTTTTTTCAAACATCCACAATTAATTAAAAAAAAAAGCCTATCACAACTAATAAATTACATCTACAACAACCACTACAACAACAATCTGAAGATAGCGATCTTAATTCTCCATTCACCATTATAACAACTGCGCATGTATGGCGCGTCGCCATTTGTTACGAGTCGATTAGGATACTTAGCTAAACAAAATAGAATCGCCAGGCAAAAACTTTCGCTGGAATGTCCGTTTTTTGCTATTTAGCACTCGTGTCGCCGTTGCAGTAAAGAAACAAACGATATCGACAAAAAAAAAGAACCAAACAAACAAGATACGATCGAAATACCCAGGTGATACGATCGGTAACTCGCTTATAACGGCCTACTATATATGATACTTGTTTTTGATATTGTACGATGGGAAAGGACGGAAGATGTCGTATTTTTTTTTTCTACTCTTTTATTGAGAAGAAAAAAGTGAAATAAACGAAGGAAAGGAAATGATATGATAAGGATAAAGATGTTGAAGGAAAGTATTTTTACAATGGTCGGAAACAAACACGTTCTTTCGAGATTTTCACAGCTTCTGCTATCTCTCGCGGCCATCTAGCACCATTTGGTGGACTTTTCCCATGTTATCGGTATTTCGTCGCCTCGAAAGTTCATCGTCAACCAAGGAAGAACGACCACGATGGTGCAGAGTCCCCGTAAACAGAGTGCATTTAGGCTTTAAGTTGCGTAAGCGTATTGCCTTCCAAATGCAAGAATTTGTGAATTTTCACAATCGGAAAAAATTAAAAAAAAATTAAGATCCTGTATCTTGAAAACGAAAGACTTACGAACGTTAATGCATAAGACCTTTTTTTATTATTTTACGGTCTTCTATCGCCCGATACTAAGCATTGTAGTTTCTTCAATGTCACCCGGTATATTACAGCACTAGTCGTTGCAAACACAAAAGCATTTTCTACAGCGTGGCGCCAATGGTGAATCGTATAAGATTCGTTTGTTTTGAGAATTGTAGACTTTACAATATTGTTGCAAGCACAAGAGAGTCTAACATTGACAATTAAACACGCTGTATAATCCGTACGTTCTATTCTTTTCCCACCGCTAAAAATTCGTATCGACATTCACAGCGTGTGTCGTACCTCATGCTACAAGCATTTAACGACTAATTACCTTCAAAGAACTCGTACGCGCTGTCCCTGTCGCAGCGGGGTACGGGGCGGCGAGCGGAGGGGGGTCGAATAAACCAGGCGACTCCAAAGAATCAAAAGGAATTAAGCAATGATAATTATTTTTTAATTGCCCGCGTTTTTTTCGCGTACCTATGTACCGAAGCCAGTAGTAGGCCTTGCATATCTCGGCGATTGCGTCTTGTTTGAGCGTTTCCCTCGCGGGCCACTTCGATCCGATTTTTTTCTACGTATACGCCGGGCTGTTATTATCCGTACAGATAGCAAATCTACAGTCATTATCGGTCGATATCGATACCGTATCGCTTTTTTAGCCGGTGTATTGCTACGATAGGGTGACAGGACATTTTTTTTTCCTGCGCTTACGTTCTAACGCACGGCCACCTTTGATCGCATACTCGCGTACATTCAGTGGCACCGTTTAAAACAAACAATTGGACAGCGGTAATCGATTGTTTTAGATGTGGAAGGGGAAATAATGACGTGGTACGATTTTTTATGGAGTATCGGTTAATTTTTGCTAAGTAAAATGATATATCCCGCATACAGTGAGAAATAAAAAATTTCTTAATAAAATAAAAGGTGCAGCCTTTTAGAGTTGTACCTTGAGGAACACCTAACGTAATTAATTTCCATTTTTCTAGAAATACATCGTTGTTACGTCGTAAATTGAATGAAATCTAACCGTTGAAAGGCGAGAAATATTAAAATTGAACAAGTCAGAATGTTTATCGTTCAGTATATTAGTCGTATTCGAAACGGTACTTAACACGTACTTAAAACAACTTTAACCTAATTGAAATGCTCGTGTTTATGGCTGTGGTTGTAGCCTGAATGGTATATATCGGCCATTCCATCTCAGTGTATTCGAGTAGAAGCGGACAATCTAATGTTTTACGAAATAACAGCTTTGAAAATTAAAAAAAAAAAATTAAAACAAAATAAATCAATGTTTTATAAAATAATAAAAAATATAACAAAAGAATTGCGAGAATTTTAACAAAAGAACCGGCGTACACAGCGTTATAAGGCACGATAAAACAGCAAACTCCTACACAAGGGCAGCAGAGAACTTCATTGGCGACTTCAAGAAGCTCCTAGATTCTGAGGATTACCTATTATAACAGTGACGAGACGAAGTTGGAGAAGATACCGAAGAACAGCAGAAGAGAATGCATTATTTGGGCATAAACCAATGATAGAGCGTCTCATGCTGCTATTTTGTACCAATGCAAGCGGGATTATTCAAAATTAAACCTATTTATCAGTCAGAAACTCCACGAGTCTTCAAGAAATGTAAAGTCCAGAAGAGTGATGTGGAGGTCCAATAACAATTCTTTTGCTGATGATTGATCCTGCTGTGAAAGAATATTTACTTTAACTTTTAACTTTGAGAGTTGACTGGAGGAACTAATCCTACTCCCAGAGAGTTTTATAAATAGCGCTTCCACATCGTTAGATGGCCGAAAAGGCATGGGAAGTGGTTACTAAGAGAACCTTCACTTCTATTTGAAAAAAACTTTGGGCAGAGAGCGTTGTTGAATGTAATTTCGAGAAGTTTGAGGACGGTACCTGCGAAGCTTGTAGCCAACGAAATTGTGTCTTTGGCTAAGACCATGGGGCTGAGGATGGATAACAATGAGCTTATGGCAAGTCAAGGGTTGATCACTGAAGAGCTTATGGAATGTTTGCAATTGTGCTTCACACTAAGGAATGTGTGGAGCGCAACTTGATCGATCGAACGATCTTCTGATGCTCTGCTGCTGCTGATGATGATCAATAGGAAAAATGCTGAAAACATAGGAAACTAAAGAAGCATCGCTCTATTAAGGCAGTGGAAACCTGCGCTAGAAATTTGTTTAATTTGCGCCAAATTTTGAAGCGTTCGCAAAAATATCTCTGGACAGCTTTCTAGTAACAAACAATTTTTCCGAATCAAATTCGCATTGTTCAAGGAAGGACGACGATGCGATTTTCAACCATTCTTTCGCAGAACTCCAACCTTCAATATTTCTCCTGCAGAACGACGACTTATACAATGGTTTGGTGCCAAAGTTGTGGTAGAAGTCTGAGATGATTCTTCTAATTTAATGGCAATGTTTTCGAGTTTTCGATCTGCGGTTTTCCAGATTTTGCTAAATTTTAACCGTCCCAGTCGAACTAAGACGTTTTTTGGTGTTTTAGTAACAGTTGAACGTATTCTCTGGTTGCAAATTATTAAAAAGAACATTAAATCACAACTGTACGTCCAACATGGCTAAATTTTCCAAAAGTATCTTTCAACATTTCAGGCTACCTTCGTATGTAGCTACCAAAATAAATACGGTTGGCAACCGGTTTTGCTAAGGAAAGTCCTACATTTCAACAAAATAACTCTCATACTGCGGCACCAAAACCCACCTAACGCAAATGACCTTTTCCTACATAGTGGAGAATTTCTACTCGCGAGTTCAACAATAACAATGCTCAATAACAACTTAATTATATCCGTTCACGTATAAAATATCGATTCAGGACTAAAATCGGAGAATCTTCTCGGACTCAAAAAATCACCAGCAAAAAAGCCGCTTTCAAAGACTCTCGTGGCATTCTACCATTATTAAGCTCGACCTCTCGCGAGTAAGCCATTATACACTTAATATTTAAAGGCATACTTCGTCTAACGTCTACAATTATTGCTTTCAGTAACGATTAGACAATGCCATCTTTCGAGAATGGGCCGGCGAGGAGGTCCGTTAGAGATGCTTTCACCTAGGCACAAAGTATATAGTGTTCGATAGGCGTATTTAAAGCTGGCTAAAGATTATTTACACAGCGATGACACAACATTGCCTTTTTTTCTAGATTTTTTTTTTTTTGCAGCGCTCTGGGATAATTATCGTCGATTGTTTGATTGTGAAAAGTATGTTTTGCAGATATTCAGTGGGAGGAGTTTGAATGAACCAGGTATAGAAATGCTTTGAGATCTTTAGATCGTGGCCGATTATTCTATTGATATCGTTTAATAAATGATATCGAGCGGATGAATTTTTTTTTAGATTTATTTCCAAAGAATTTATTCAGAATTCCAAATTTAAAGGTAAATTTTTCAAATATAAGGCTTCTCGTTCGAGAGGAACTTACATCTTTGGAAAGAGGAAAAAATTTCAGCGAGTCAAGTCAGGCGAATACGCTCGATAAAAAATAATGATAATTTTTTCCCAAAAATAGCTGTACCATGAAAGCCGTATGTGATTACGCATTGTCTTGGTGGAGAACCCATTTCTTTGAACGTTCCTTCCTTATATCTCCTATTTATTTACTTTTTTTTTTTATTTATTTATTAAATTAAAAATTTATTTATTATTATTATTTATTTATTTAACTTCGGAACTGGAGATATCGAGAACTGTAAAAATGCGACAGAATTGGCGTTTGTCGTAGATTAGATCGGCAATCCTGAACAAATAAATTAAAATTTATCGCATTTATCGATATTTACTCACGACTTTCCTGTTTATCGCTAATAAAAAATAAATCGTAAAGATAACGATAGCATGTGACAATGTGGGGTAATATAGGAGATAACACTAAAGTATCGGCACACTCCACACCATATAAATTAATTTAAATTTAAATTAATTAAAATTTAAATTTTCAACCGCCAGCCATACGTGTGCCGATACTTTAGCGTTGTTTGCCGAATCAAAAGGATGGTATTGCTAATACCTGCATCGCCACAATCATCATCAATGGGAGCAACAATCATGTAGTTCTAGCCGCATTTCAATAGCTACAACGACAACAAAATTAAAAGATGATCAAGAGAAGACCTCGTTGAAAGAGCTTGTACGAGTCTTCTTTCATCAATTAATGACGAACGCAGAACTTCTCAATAATTATTCCTCTCATAAATTATTCTGGCAATTCTTATGATGGAAGCAGCATTCGGAATCGCTGCCGCAACAACGAAAACTGAAAGTACACAAGTCCCAGTTCCTTCTCAATCATCGTCTGAATTTGTTAATTTTCAAACAAATGTTAATTTCTTCATCTTTGTAAACGACAATTAAATTATTTTATTTCCGGTTATATATTTTTGGAATACTCGTCTTTGTTGAGTACTTCTATAACGCATGGCTAATTCCATAATTACGACACAAGAAATAAAGACAAATTTAGCACTCCCCAAGATCATTTAACAACTTACAAGAGGCCACCCAGATTATTTTTCCAGAGCTTGAAGTGAGATCATTGCACGAGATCTTCAAAACTTCGTCCACTTGCTAAATAGTTGGCTCTTACAACCAATCGCTCTTCCGCTGCAATCGTTCTTCTGCTGCAATCGCTCTTCCGCTGCAATCGCTCTTCCCATAACGATATTTTGGACATATATGAAGATTCACCAAATCCGGAATTTTGAGATCATCTTGGCCAGCTCTTCTCTCTTCTCAGTCCTTGCACTAACCTCATATGGGACAATTTATTACGTTCTAGTAGCCAATTCTTCGCCGAAAAACTTTTTTTTGTTCTCTTCTGGTTCTTACACAAGAATTGCTAAAATTGCTGCTGTTTTTCCTTTGTAAGGTAAGGCATCGTATTATATCAATAAAGAGGTAAAAACTGCGCTGCGGTGTGCCCTCAAGATCATTTACTAACAAAATTCTACAATATATGCAATTTGCGATTTCCTCCAACCCAGAGACTGATAGTTTCAAGATTGCAGATCACTTCTTTATAAGTAACCCAAGCGCTTCTTTGGGGTAAAGATCGGCTTTTTGGCTGCTTAAATAGCGATCCGCGCTTGAGGTTGGTCCACTAAGGCTTGAGCAGAAACAGCACCTCGAGCACGATCTATAAATACGGGCTTAGGACGTCATGATAGAACGCTGCGTTAATCGTACAATCTGAAGATGCGAACTGTTAGTGGTTAATCCCATAACTATGGCGAAATAGAATCAGTCGAGTTTTCTTTGAGCAAGACGAAGATGAACTCTGTGGCTTCAGGGTCATAATCAAGATAATCCTACAATGTCGCAGATAGCTTGGATGGTCTGCCTGCGATCATTCACCAAGACCAGCGACATGTTCTGGTTAATACCTATTAATAGCCACCATTGAAATATTTCAAACAAAAGCAAGCGTTCACTAGGAAAGGTTGTTTCCATTTACAATGACGTCACTCGGCTTATTACCTCACAAAGGATGTACCCGATTCCACTACTCTATTAAGCACCGTATTTCATACACGTCATCGTACAAAACTTAAATTCTACACCCCCCTTCGTACAAGTACAAGCGGATAAAACGCATATCCAAATGAATTAATTAAAAAAAGAGGACGAATTAACCCTCTCTTAAACGATTCTAGAATCTCTCAAAATCTTATATTAATATTTACACGATCACCCTTTTCCTTCCGTGCCTCTTTTTTCAACGGGAAAAAAGACCCTTTTTCCTTGCACTAGCGCCCCCCGTCAACGCGCTTCGGAACCCCTTCTTTACGATTGTAATTGAAATGGTAGAGAGTGGCTATTTACCACTCCGCGAAATCCCCCGCCCCACCCCGTCATTTTTCACCCTCTCTTTTCGCTTTTTAGAACGGCGAAAGTGTATTAATTTTCCCTTTTCATCTCAAACATGCTAATCAGCAACGTTGCGTGTGTATCTTTGCCATTGGCGGATTTTTTTTTTAAGCTGGGGTATCCGGTTCCTTTTTTGCTCTGTTTCCTTCGATTCCACCCTTTTTTTTTGCCTCTCTGGGTTTTTCGCATAGTTTCCGTTAATTGCCCAAATTTAAATTTTTATGCTCGTAGTAAGTGGTTTCTAGAAAGATGTTTGAGGTGGAAGCAATTTTCTGAATTGATTCGTTGTTTGATCATCGAAATCTACATGTACCCTTCTAGATTGATCATCTCATCACTAAAAATGCATATCCACCACCCTTAAAAATGCCCCAAAAACCATCCAATTTTGAAATTCTTCAGCATTCTCGAGCAAATCTCTTCTCAAAAAAAACTCATTTTTTCCCGGATTCACCATTTCGATCGCTTAAATCGTGATAAATTCGAAACACTTCCGTTTCGCCCCACCCCGGGCACCCTCCCACATCTTCAAAAGGAGAAAAAATTCGCTCAAACGTGCCGAAGCATCCGCCGACTTCAAAGGAAGAGACAAAAAGGTCCGGGGCGGCTTGCTGCAGCGTTTTAACACCATCCCCCGCCCCCTGCGCCATCCCTCGTCCAGCGGGCGCCGAAAAATCGATACCAGACAGGGTTGCCAACCCCGAAAACTCGACGCACCGCGAACGCGCTGTCCTAGCACCCTCTAGGAGGGTGTGCGGAACTATTTGGGGTATAGTGGTGTTGAGGTCTGTTGTCGAGATTCTCATTGGTTTCTGGCTCGATTTGGGTACGTTGTGTGGGGTGCGAAGCGGGTCTATTGTTTCGGGAGACAAGTAGGTGGAGTTCGGAATATTTTAAACCCATTTTTCGTTGACACTTGGAAGGACGTACATCTCAATTATTGACCAATACTGCGAGTTCATTTGAAAGAATAATTAACACAAAAGCGATCCAAAACGAAATTCACTCTAGTTTGGGGAAAGGCCCCCACTTTTAATTGCAAGAAATCGCGAAACAGGGTATAAAAAAAGAATAAGGAGGTCACGCATGCTTTACTGGGTCATACTTCCTTCCACCTCGAAGTTTTTTTTATCATTTTGCAAGTTTTAAAATGTTAAAACCGGTTAAGACAAATACCTCAACTTTACATGCAGTAACAACGTATTCCCAAGAGATAAGCGAAAACTGTACAAAATTCCAGACATCAGACTTGGATACCACTGCTCATAATCGCGATGGAAGCACCAACTTTGTTGAGATATTCGCGTTCTTACTTCAAGAGTTTGGAAGGATGTGAGCTAGAAGAGAGGGGAAAATGGTGAAGCTAACTTTGGAGGAAGTCGAGGGGCAAGAGGACGCCACGCGAATTTCGCATGTTTACTCAATTTTACAAGGGAGTAAAGGGAAGATAAGAATAAGCAAGAACAAAACTTGACTCGATGCGAGAGAACTCGCGAAATGAAACGTAGTGCGCCTTAAGAATCATTTCTTAGCAGCCGACTTGACGCCCAGAGGTATAAGGATGAAGGGAGGGAACATGCAGCATCCCGGGCCTTCTTACGTGGATGTGATCAACGTAACACGTGTTTCCGTTCCACAAAAAAGGAGATGTACGAAGCGCTTGAAGAGGGAGCAATGCGAGTAGTTTGTTTTCCGCGATTTCCCTCTGTTTTCCTTACTTGTATTTTCCGATAGGAGGCTGCAGCGATCGTAGGGTGAATCAAATCGAAAAGTCTAAAGCTTCTAAATTGGCGTTCTGTCGTGATTTGAGTCTGTTGCCAAATCGATGCGACTCTATGGGGCGGATTTAGTTGAAAGAAAGCTTACGTAACTTTGAGAATTTAAATAATGAAAAACAAACGAGATCTCTTTGGATAAAATAAGCACCTCAATTTCCTAAATCGTTTCATATTTCCTCAATTAGACGAACTAGAGTGTTAAGTAGGGGCTGATTTTATAGATAAGTCGTCTAGCTCCATTTCTATCTAAAAGTTTTCAACGGAAGCTTTTATAGATCATATAAAATCCATTCAATAGTTGTCGCGTTGTGCTCTGTAATTCCCGCTTAGCTCAATCTATAATTAAAGCATGTAGGCTTTCACTGCCGGTGTCATGTGACGAAGATTGTTCCGGGTTGTTGAGCTGCGATCTGTGGGATTAACCTTTTGAAGAAGAATTTTCATCTCAATCTGCAATATTTACATTCCGAATAAGAAGCGTTTGGGGGTGTCTCTGAGAGCGTTTGGGGGGTGTCCGATAAATGTGTAACAATAATTTTTGGATTTAGTTGAAATACTTTTAAATTCGCAACCCCAAACTTAGTTACCTTTTAATGCAGATAAGATCTTTTAAGTACCTCCGAGGATGAAATAGAATTATTTATAAAATATGAGGGGTCAAAAGTGAGGCCCGCGTTTGATTTGGTTTTAATAATTGATTGGATTTCAACCGAGAAAATTCATATCTTTCAACTCCTGCTACATTGACTTAATTCTTCGTAGCAACATACACGCATTTTACACCTGACCTAATTTCCTCAAAAAGAGCATCGATAAATTCTTTCAGCAAATTGAGGAGGTATCGTTACAATATGCAACAGCTTTATTAAAGATTCGAAAAGGGGCTCCTTTAACTTTACATGTTATTGTAACGAAATCTAACCGACAAATGACTTTCTTGTAAACTAAAATAATCTGCACGGGAGGGCAACCTCAAGACTTTAAGGTGAAATTCAACTAAGCTATAATGCGATACCTATACGAGTTGGTATTGATTTTTTTCTCGGGCCCGACAAGTTAGTGCCTTGAGGAATGGAAAGCTGACGTGTTTTCGGTAAGAAAAGTTAGAGGAAAAGAGCGCAGAAGAGGGCGAAGGGCTACTGGAAAATTCAGATCACGTGCATTGTAGAATCTAATTTGAAAATTTCGTTCTTTTCCCTTGAAAAGTGCACTTTCTATCAAGCGCCTATTTGGCGAAGGGATATTGTAAGGGGAACAAGTTGCTGTTGGCGATGGGTTCTTATTTTGCTTTGTAAATGGTTGATATGCAAATATTTTTTATTTTTTTTTGGACGGGGATGTAGCTCAAGTAATAAATAAACGTGTCCCAGCGTATTATTTTGTAATTTGTGAGCTTGCTCTTAATTATTAACGAAGTTATCGTAATTTTTAAATAATTAACGTCGCTACCAACATATTAAAAATTTAAAATTGTATACTTTTGTATAGCCCCCCCCTCCCCCCCAAAAAAAAAGTAAAAAAATAAA
>LR736893.1:3483694-3505658 GCA_902654985.2 Oryctes borbonicus | reverse complement strand
CACGTGCAATAATCCCGCACATGCTCATAATTAAAATGTTACTTCCACTTTTACTAACCGTGTTTGAGATAAAACTTTCAAGATAAAAGACGGCAAGCACTCGAAGAACTCGATTATAAAAATTCTAGAGATTCAAGCCCAAGAACGGAACTCGTACCGTGTCGAAGGTGGCCTCTCTTCTCTTTGTCGTTGTTCTTCTTCTTCGTCGATGGTAACCCGGGCGGCCCACGCATTTAAAAACAGATGGGAGACAAGGAATTCTTCGGCGAGTCAATCGGTAGGCGACGAAGTTTACCGGTGAATGGTGTTTGTAGATAAGAGCGAATGGTTTTCGGGTGGTACGGATCGAGATTGGCCAAGTCGAGTGGTTACCTGCTAAATTTTTGTCAATTGTTGTCGTTGAGATTTTTAATGGGTGATTTCTTGATTTATACCTCAAAAAATTGGGCATCAAGCTAAGCTGAAGTGAGCATCAAAATGTGAACACCCTGTATAAAATTCTAAACTTGAGGTCGTACTTACTAATTAACGTCAATATTCAATTATTAATGGTATAAATAATTATGTCCTCGTTCTCATATTAACACTTATAAACAAGTCCTACATACTGGATTATCGTTCTGTACATACGTCTTGTACGGCTGATATTGCCACATCTGTGTGGTTTAGGTCAAGAGGTCTCCTTCTTTAGATAACTAACATCTCAAATGAAACAAAAGCAAATCGAACAATTCTGTACAGAAGAAAGTACATGGTTACGACTTTTCCGGATGAGCCATAAGAAAAAAAAATACCCTCCTCTTAAATCAAGGAAATATACGACCGAAAAAAATGCCAACAATTAACTCTAGACTTGTTTATACCCCTTCACTCGAGATAAAATATCAAATTCCTGCAATATATCTCAGGATAAATGGCTGCTAGATAAGACCGTGGCTTAAATTAAAGTACGTAGCATAAATTGAGCACTAAATCTCTTTTTTTTGTGCGTGTATCCTTCCTTGTTTTTCTTGCATTTTGATGCTTTTGAAAGGGGAGGAAAGAGTGCGTATATAGGCCTAATAAAGTTCTGTGTATTGTGTGAGCTTGATTTAATAGACATTAATTGATTCCCTCCAAGGAAACTATTTTACTACCATCCCTGTCGTAAATTACTCGAAAACGTCATAATAAAATCGCCGATTTTGGGTAATCCAATCCTGGATGGATGATAAATTATTTTTAATTGCGGTTGAAATTGAAATAACGGGTGATTATAAAAATAAAGGTCGTAAAACGCCATCCTGCGGCACCCTTATGTACATTATATGATAATAGTGATAAGCTATCGCATGATGAATATTATAATTGGATTCTTCTTCATCTTTGTCATTTCTTCGTATCATTTTTTTTTTACATTAAATTATTTGAGCTTTCGAATTGGATGTTCATCGTATTACCAGTTCCCAGGATACTTCGTCTTCGCCTCTAGAAATGACTAAACCCTGGATACAAATCTGTTAACCGGACAAGATTACCAGCTCTTGTAAAAATAAATAATTTTTTCCCCCAAAAGCAGCTTCCTCGGTCAGTTGTCTTAATTTAGTTTGATAAATCTTGTTTTCTAATAATTTCAGGTGAGATTTCTTCTTCATCTTTGTCATTTCTTCGTATAATTTTTTTTTTTTTTACATTAAATCATTTGAACTTTCAAATTGGATGTTCATCATTTTACCAGTTCCCAGGATACTTCGTCTTCCCCTCTAGAAATGACTAAACCCTGGATGCAAATCTGTTAACCGGACAAGAATACCAGCTCTTGTAATAATAAATAATTTTTTTCCCCCAAAAGCAGCTTCCTCGCTCGGTTGTTTTAATTTAGTTTGATAAATCTTGTTTTCTAATATTTTCAGGTGAGATAACAGATGAAAGTTTTCAATGGGAAAGTTTGTAGATTCTAGCTTCTTTTATTTGGGCTTAAAATGAGCAAAAACAAGTAAACATGTTGATTTATCCCATGCAGCCTTATCTAAATTGATCTTGCCCCTTTTCCGGATATGAATCGCCATATTTAACGTATATTTGGATTATTTGGAAAAAGTTTTAATAGAGTATAACATGTCATCACCATTTATTTATTGGAGTTTCTTGGAAACTTTTAAATTTAATCAAATTATGCGGTTATTGTGGCAACTATTTTGCCAGAGGAGCAAGTTCAGGATCTACCGTATAGATTTAATCCTTTAATCCAGATTCTACGTTATTAAAAATTATAAAAAAATATATTCGACAACGTTGGATTGTTGAGTTACATGCTGGTCGCTGTGATATTCGCCGGAGAGCAAGAGATGAGTTCAGGGTGGGAGGGAAAATTTGCGGAAAATAACGACAACAATCCTTGAGTATTAAAAAAAAAGTGAATTCCAACATGGAAGGTCAACTGAAGGTCACCGATAAAAGAAAGAGGGCTCCGGGTATTTTTTTGGGGAAAACACCAAATTGTCCTCATGGCTTGCTGTCCTCGATCAAAGACAAAAGGAAGGAAACATTATTTATTATATAACATTTCCTGATCTCTGCAGGACCTCAAAATTCCTCCAAAATTAGTATTCATCCCTTGAAGTTGGTCCTCCAAGGAATCAAATTGGACCATGTGCAATATTTCCGAAAATTTAAAATTAAAAAAAAAAAATTAAAACTATTAAAATAAAATTAAATGTAACGATATAAAATACTTAAATCCTCTCTTAATTTATTAATTATTAAGATTATTCTGCGCTTAAAACTACGTTTCATGCTTTTTGTACGTTGCTTTGGATGAATTTTGACGAAATAGCACTCGGTAAGAATACGTTAAGTCCGGCAATAAATACGCACATCGAACGGTTGCCGGTTCTCGCTGATTTTAATAGATAAGCGCTAGATCGCGAACTTCTATGACATATTACAGTATTTTTAATTGATTGAAGATTGCTATGAAGCGTGTATCGTAATTGGTTGTAATTTTTTACAAATGCTAGCGATAAATAAAATATAAAAATTTTTCAAATGTTTTTCCACCTTAAAAACCCAATTGCCATAATAGTAAAATTACTACCGTGAAGATATAAAAAGATATTTTTAAACGCTCAGAATCAACTCAGAAACTATGTAAAGCAAGATAACATCCCATTAATGTTACCAGCCTCTTAACCCATAAAAAAGAATAAGTTCCTTATGCATAAATGCATATTTAAACAAACCCATCGTATTTTATCATGTCCCTTCTCGTCGTAGTGAATATATTTCATCTTTCTTCTTATAACGCATCCGCCCGTCCAAATCTATTCTCTTCCTTCTCTATCGGATCCCAAAAACCGTTATCTTATGCGTTTCGCAATTTCGACTCGATGAACGCTTGTATTGTTTCCTTTTTGAAGCGTGACTTGGCCTACCTGGATGTTCGCGATTTGGCCAGGCTCGGACTTCTTTTTGCGTCAATCCCCCACTCTGATGGTTCGAGTTATTTCAAATCTATGGCTTCTTTCGTTGTTGCGGCGGATTTACACTTACTTTCGTTTTTTTTTGCTTTTAATTTGTTTTTGTCTTTGAAGATTTGGAATTTGGAGGTTTACTCCAACGTAGTAATGAATAAATTTCGAAAATAAGAATTTTTCTAGGACTTACCATGCTCCATACTCCTGCATCCCTGCCTATTAAATATTCACCCTCTTATATTTTACGGAAAAATAACTTCGCTATTTTATTTTATATTACAGTAATACTCCTGGATACAACAGGGGAGGCCAGTTTGGAATGGACCAGGTTTCCTTACGGACCCCAGGCGAGCACACCAGGGGTAAGTCGATTTAATTATCCTATTTCTGCATGTTTGCATTTGTTCTACGTTTCCTTCTTAAATAATACAAAAGATCCAGAATTCATTCTATTACGACCTCAACTAGCCTTATTTTTCCGAGGGAAAATAGGGAAATACGTCTGGGGTGAGTTCTCCTGCATAATATGAAAACATCCTAGCTGCGGCTTCGTCCTGAAGCTAGAAGGTAATACTTCTAGGGACTATTATGACGCAATAATACCCTTGGGAGGTGGTTTGCGGAAGTTTATATATCGTTATTTCGATTTTAAGGGGATAGCAGGGGTCGGTTAACCGGGGCTGCAGTTAGAATTCTTAGGGAAATGACGCGGTTACCCATCGTGAGGTAAATGTAGCGAATAGAAAGATAATTTGTTATTCTTGAGGGTGGTTTTTTTTTTATATAGTTGCCGGAGTGGATTGAATGTAGCAGGATAAAATTTTGTTTTAATTTTGATATAACGATGTTAAATGCTTGAAAGAGCTATCTTGCATTTGAGATAAGCCAGATGGTCTTTGTGCACAATTTCGATCGATTTTTGCATGATTTCTTGATCTTCTTAAATGTTGTTGAAACTATTATTTGATGAAGACTTTTTTGCAAAATCTTGCGTGTATCTTGGATAAAAAGATAATTTAACATATTCTAATGTGCTCTCATTTCTAATAGCATTGTAGCAGTGGAGCTGTAAAAATTGAGTCCTATAGCTGCTTCAGATCTAGTGTCCATTAGAATGGACACAGCTGTTTGTGGTTATTTTGATTTAATATTTTTTAAAAGATTTTCCTTTGCATCACAGTAGCCCATAATTGTTCCTATAATTATAATGCTTACATCTGTATTATTTTTTGTACTTTTCTATTTTGCTTTGAGTAAAGTGTCCAATTTTCTTTAGAAAAAACTACTTTTTAAACATTTTTTTTAAAGAATTACGTGAGTTAGTACAAACTTGATAAATTTTTAGAGAACATTTTATTGAAATTTGTCGGATTGAAGAGAAAGAGGCTCTAGGGTGTTTCAATTTGTTAGACTAAGCTCCAAAGATTTCTTACCGAATTGTCCCGAAATGTTGATGATTTCTTATCTTGTAATCTTGTAAAACAATTATCGCCGATGTAACATTAAGATCAAAATTAAAGGAAACGTACACTGCCGTTCAGTGAAGTTCGGTCATACAATAAAAATCTATTATATCACACTGTATACAATTATTAATACATAAAATTAGAAAAATATTAAGCATGCACTCTTTTCGAAGGGATTAAAGCCATAAATTATTATGTAAAGTGGAAATATTGCGACAACCGCAATAAAGTCCCTTTTATTATCATTCCAAGAATTTCTCGGAAGTGCCGATCTTTTGAAACGGGTCGTTTGGGGATTATTAACGAACAATACATTTAGGAAATATACCGCAGGATCACTCTTGTTTATTTATCGCGGGCGTAAAGATATAAATTTGCTTCATTTTACTATTAAACGTGTGTTGGTGTGCATCTGTCGTTTTTGCGCGAAAGTTTTAAGAAAATTTACTTCAAAATAGCACGCGGCAAGTCTACCAGTGTAGAAAAACGTTCACGCATTATTACGCTGTTTGAAGAAGGATGTTCGGGGCGAAAAATTGCTGAAAAAATAAATATGAGAAGTTCAACAGTAAATGACATCATAAAGCGATATCGGACAACTGGAACTATAGAAAATCGTGTTCGTCCCGGAGCGTCTAGGAAAACAACAAAAGCTGAAGATTTGAAAATTGTATTATTAAGCAAACGCAATAGAAAATTAACAGCGCCACAAATAGCAGCCGAAGTCAATCGCGGCCGTGAAGAACAAGTTTCGGCGAGTACGGTAAAACGTCGACTTCAACAAGCGGACCTTCATGGACGCATTGCCATTCGAAAACCCTTATTACGTCGGGGCAACAGAGCAAAACGGCTACAGTGGGCCCGTTCTCATCTAGATTGGTCGTTAGATGATTGGAAGCACGTGCTTTGGAGTGACGAGTCAAAGTTTGAGGTTTTTGGGCAAAATCGACGAGTTTATGTCCGAAGATCTAAAACCGAAAAGAGTTCCCGAACTGCATTGAGCCAACAGTGAAGCAAGGGCGTAGTTCTGTGTTAATGTGGGGATGTTTCTCCTTTGCTGGGACGGGAGATTTATGCAGAGTGCAGGGTGTAACGAGGAAGGAAAATTATTTTGCAATATTCCAGAATCATGCAGTGCCATCAAGATTCATGCATGACAACGACCTAAAACACACCGCGTTAGTGTGTAAGAACTATCTAAAGGAGCAAGAAGAACAGCACACCCTGAAAGCAATGACATGGCCCCCGCAAAGCCCAGATTTGAACCCGATAGAGTTGTTGTGGGATGAACTGGACAGGAGGATCCACTTCACAAGAACATTTACAGAATATTCTGCAACATGAACGGATTAATATTCCACAATCCGTTTTAACAAAACTTATCGAAAGAATGGCTAAAATAATTCGAGCGGTGATTAACAGCAAAGGAGGTTTTTTCGATGAAAAAAAAAATAATGTTCGGCATGTTATATTAGGCCAGAATAACTTTGTATTTATTTATTTTTGTCTCTTTTACCTGTACATACAATAAAATTGCATTTTGTTGTTAGTTTCGTTTGTTTCTGTAACCTTTTCATGTTTTTTACTAACCGACCGAACTTCTCGGAACGGCAGCTTACGGATGCGGAAACATTGTTTTCACTCTGGCCGAATAATACCATACTTTCCAACTTACTAACTATGTATCCTGAAGACCTTAATGAAGAATCGTAAAAAAATAACGACAAGAGAAGAATAACATCCACATACACAAAATTTATAAGATGCAGCAATCAAAGCTCTTATTATCAGTTTAATATTTAAGACTTTCACGTAAGAGACGAACGGAAAATACAAGACGAAAGAAAATTAGAAACTCCAATTATCTTTTACAACCATTAGCTCTTACTGTCTTTAAATATCTAAAATCTAAAGTTGTAACATGGCAACGATCTCAGGGCGTCTCGTACCTTTTAACAAATCATTTCTACAGATACATTCGACTGCAATCTTTTTCAACACCAGAAAAAACGAATGTAACCCAATATTGTAAGTAACAATAACACATCGGGAACTACGACATCAGCTCCTGCCACAAATGCTGCAAGCGCCACAATTTTTAAAAGAATACATCCATATTCAGCAGTCAGTCACCATGAGATTAACTGGAGTTAATTTTAAATGTCTTCTCTTGGCTAAAATTAAATAAATGGACGAAATTGGCGATTCGCTCATTGGATAGCGGTAAATGTTCCTTGAATCTGGTGCCTCTTGCGGATTGCCTAAAAGGGCCTGAGTGTATTTTGCAAAGTGAAACCCACGTCCACTTACAAGAGCTTTCGATATTCCACGAAATGGAAGATTCACGACGAAGCATATTTTACGCGAGAAATCCACGAATATATAAATAGTTCCTCTAGATCCATTTTCCCCCAGATAATAATGTTTTTGCGAAAATATTTATCCTTTTTATAGCTGCTGTTTTTTCAATCCCTTTTAGACGCGTAAATAAATATATTAACAAAATATTATTTATTTTCTCTACAATTTACCACCGAATGCTCAGAATTCGCGCGTACATTCACATAGAGAAATCCTTGTACTACCTACATCAAAGCAAATATTATAAATTAAATACACATATCTAAAATTCAGGTCACATATCGACTCGGAGGTAGCCTGGCCTAAAAAAAAGTTGCAGCGTCAACCGCTTTTATTACGGAGCTTCAGAAATACAGAGAAAGAGAGAGAGAGGCGAGGACTTCAGTTTCATAACTTGCGTGTTCTAATTCTGAACTTGGCGGTCGTTATAAGTTTTTAAAAAGTAATTAGTTTTTTTTTTCTTTTTCGAACTGGATTAATAATTTCGATTGGGTAATTTTGGCTTCATTAGATCAATTGTGCAAATACATACGTGGATGCGGATTGGCGTAGATAAGATCTGGTATTAATAGAATTATTTGTGTCTTTGCAAATGGAATTTTCAGCATATTTAGATGTTTTGTAAGAGTTATTGTATGGATTGGATACTGGATTAATTTGGTCATATTGTCCCTTTGGCAATTCAAATAAATTTTTTCCATCGGATTTAAACCATTATCTTCATTTCTGTAGTGTACAGCCTGATCAATTTTCGACCAAAAAACCTAAATTTGTGTTTGGTGTGAACCCAAAGAGAAAATGGATCTGTCACAAACGAAAGATAAAAATTTCAATTGTTGGCCTTGCGAATGTGTTCTTAATTTTTCTCTGCAAGGCGCTAGAGGAAAAGGCAGAAAATATATAAATTAACACCAAACACACTGTATATCTTCTCTAATAATCTTTCTACTTCCACGCATCGCTTCTGAGAATCGCAATTATCCAAACACACCAAATTATACCCGAAGAAAATTGCCTTCTCCTCCGGAATATCATCTAATTCCTTTCTGAAATATAAAACAATGAAAACTCCTTCGAAAAGATCTTTTTCTAAGAACAATTATCTTGATTACAATGCGTTAAATGGAGCTCGAAAGTACCTAAAATTGAAGAGAAAAATTGCTGCTTACGTTCACATATTTAAAAGACGAT
Source organism: Oryctes borbonicus (assembly GCA_902654985.2). Taxonomy (NCBI): domain Eukaryota; kingdom Metazoa; phylum Arthropoda; class Insecta; order Coleoptera; family Scarabaeidae; genus Oryctes; species Oryctes borbonicus. The sequence continues at coordinate 3,497,185 of LR736893.1, read as the reverse complement.
TACAACCGCAAGCAAGGTAGCGTTTTTTGTTTCCTTCGACCGCCTTCCTGTTTGAAGAATTCCCTTTATTAAATGAAATTATTTTTATAATTATAGAAGCTCGCTTTTGCACTGACATCGATTACCGAAATCGAAGGAATCCCAAGTTAGATTTAATTACAACGCGCGTCTATTAGAACGGCACCGCTACATATAACAATACCAACAAAACAAAAATAAAATTTCCAATACGAGAACGATAGAACAATGCAATGAACGGAGAAGTAAAGGGTGCATGGCGAAGGATGAGGGGAAATACGACGGGAGACGCCTAATGTCATTTCGGCATTTACTTTTCGCAGGAAATCCCGAAAAGGGAACGTGAAGTGCTCCTAACACAATTAGGGCACCCTATTAGGATCCCTGATTTAAATTCTGCACACACGGGAGATGGTGCTGGGCGTGCAGGGATAACGGTAAGGGATTGAGGGAATGAAAGGGAATTGATGGAAGGATGAGGAAGAAACATTAAAAAGTCGCATTTTACTTTTGTTTTTAAACTTTGAAAAAGAACAACAACTAACACCACTATTACATTAATTACAGGAATTAAAACTTAATCCTGAATTAAGTTAAAATTAAATCTTATTTCATGTCGGTGCACCTGATTCTTTGACTCCGAGAAATGTAGAATTCCAACGATAAATGACTACTTTGAGATTTATTTCTCCCGAAAAGCTTCACCACACGCCTTTGAGAAATGAGGTCCATGACTTCTCCAGCTAGCAAGGAAGGTCCTGGGACCCTAGGATCACGTACGCCCGGTTCATCGATGTCGCGACCGCTGCAATAAATCAATTGGACACCTCAGCTCTACTTTGTTTCATCCCCCAATTCTACCTAAATAAAGCTCCTCTAGTATAAACGTGCTGAATTCTTTCTGTATCAAGAACTATGAAGTCGGGACACGTACCTCGAAGTTAGTTACGTTATCTGCTTCTTGAGAGGGCGTTGTAAAGATGAGGGATGCAATGTGCTACGTAGTGAAAAATTGGGGAGATGCGTTTTGAAATCTAAGGGGTCCCCCCAAGATGTTACGAAAATCATTCATAGCCGCTGGAAGATATTTCTAAGATCTAAAATTTCGAACGAACCTGTATATAATTTTAATAATTTCAATCACGTCGGAGGCAGCTTGTCCATTCGAAAGAACTCCTATTCCCTCGCAAATGTCCAATTTGATCCTTCACCTCTCCCCCTACGAAGAAAAAAAAAGCTTGTAATCAGTGATGATTATTAGTATCCAAGGCAACCTTAAACAGCCCTTGGTCGGTTTTTGAGGGTTCCTTTTCATCGCATATTGTATCTTCCATCTCTTTCCGATGCAGCTTCCGAATGTCCCGCTGTAGTGAGGAAGATAGCAGCGAGGTCGTTCCTTTTCGATATCGTTTCAGGAACGTTACCATCGGGGATTCGAAGTTTTAGACGAAAAAGGGAATTTCTTATAAAGAAATATTGTCTGTCTGTGGGGTGCGGTATCGGACTATCGTAAAGTGTAGCGTTTAAGGGGTAGTTGGGGAAGTCTTCGTAAGTTTCTCGATGGGCGTAGTTTGAAAGTGAAACGGTTAAAAGTAGTTTGGGAGGTGGGAAGATGTTTTTTCAAGAATTTACGAGAATTCTTCGCCGATCTTATGCATCATATTGAAAGTCCTCAGAAGGCTTTTGAATAAGTCAGTGACTTCAAAAAATAACTGTTTAGAAGATTTTACAAAGAAATCATTTTTGCGTGGCTCCTATTTGGGGATCGAGCAATCCTTCTATATAGATCCTTGGACACGACTTATTAGTGCAAATGTATCGGATTAAATTAAAAAAAAATATTTTCAAGGAAAATTTCCACCCCGTACATTCTGCAGGCGTTCGAAAAAAAACTCCACGAAGTCGCATTATATATTTAAATCAAGGGAAGAGCTTTTATTTGACTTTCAGGATGCGAACTGAAAAATTTAGAAGCAGCACACGGAAAAAGGTTGCCTAAAAATAACGTCTGAACTAGCGACAACGTAGCCCTTATAAATATAAGATTAGCGAAATGATATCCACGTAGGAATTAACCTGTAAATTAATAATTTACCATCCAGAGACGATTGCTCCTTCCGCAGTGACGAAATTAGATTTACGTAAAAAATATCCGGGGCCTTAATTTGATTAAAAGAATAGTCCTTCAATCTAAGCTGTTTTCGTTGATTAATAGCTGCAATGTTAAGTTATCTCCAAGAAGAATTCTGCATTCCTCAACGGACTCATTGTTTCAAACGTTTTGCGCGCTATGCAGACGATAACGCCCCAAAAGGATTTAATAGAAGTATTGATAAGGTTACTGGAATTGTAATATAATATTTTCCGTGTGATGTGATTACTTGTGGGAAACATCCTTGTTATCAGTTGTAGAACGGTGTTGTTGGTTAATCCTTTGTTTATGTCTGCTCTCCTCATTAAAAATTAGCGTTTCAACAACAAAATAGTGCAAAATTGTTTACTACGCTTAAATAAAACAATTTAAAATTATTTTGGCGTATACAGGATGAAACAAATATTTACGAAACATGGTTTTTTTTTGCAGTGTTCTATAAAAATTATTATAATTTTTATTATAATTAATAATAGAAATTTTATTTTTCACTCCACACTGGGTATTAGCTAAGCTGTGGTTCTAAGAATATTTTTATTTAAAACCAAAGAACATTGTTTAGCTGTGTTGTCATGTTATTAATTAACGTTAATTTAAGGAATGCGTGTAACATGGAAATTATTTTCCAGTTTGAATTCATTGTAATTAAAATTAATTATTTCGAATGGGACACCTGTATATTTTTTAATTTTTTAATTTTTGAATTACATTTTATTTTAATTATGTACAGTATTCCCTGTATCCTATAGAGCTAGTCGTTTTTTTTATTTTTTAATTGTTGTTCCGATTCGCGGTAATTGGACATTAAAAATTTTAATCGTGTTTGTAACAAAAACTGTCTCATTTATTACTCTGTCTCTGCTGTATTGAGACTTGAGACTAGAACTATACATAGGTTAGGACTATAGGCGGCATATTATTAAAAATTTCATAATTTTTTTGTTTAGTTTCTCAATTACTTCACTTGTTTCATTTACATCGTTATTTTTGTTTATATTTTTTAATTGATACTGCGTGTTTTTGCCCTCTTTTTGTTAAATAAATACATAATCATTTGGTAAAACTATGCGAATACTCCGCACCACACAAGTTTAATTGATTAATCCGGGACAGCTGTTTAGAGGATGCGTCAACCAAAGACTCATAATTCGGTCTTTATTCGACTCATATAACAACAAATAACATACAACTGTTGGGGAAGGTGTACGTGGAGATTTGGCGCCGTTGTGGCAAATACTGATGGACGTTTTCATCTGTTTTGAACCAAAGTTACTTTGCCCATAATTTCTCTTCGCAAGTGAAATCTTTTAGGTTATTTTTTATTTGAAACAAGAGTCGTGCTACTTATAGGGAAACTCATGTACAAGGTGGGCCAAATTCGATACTTTTAATAGGGAACTTATATTTATAAATGGATTAGACAAAATCTGACCGAAGCTTCTGGACTTCGATTTTAAAGAGAAATCGATTGGTGAAATCCTTGATAAAAAAATATATAGGGTGAAACCCTATATATTTTTACACTATTGAAAAGCATATAAAATTACCTTTAGAATGATATAACACACTTGATATTTTATTTAAACAATTTTTAAATTATTTGTTTTTCTGTATTTCACATTATTTTAATATGGCTATCACCAATCGATTTTTCTTTAAAATTCTTTAAAATTTGTTTAATTCCTTTAGAAATAGTTCCCTGTTAAAAGTATCGAATTTGGCCCACCTTGTATATATCATTAAATGGGCGATGAACAGACTTACATTATAAAAACAACAGATGTTGCATACGATGTAAGTATTTACCAACATGACGAAGAATGCAGTGTGTTTGAATTATAAAATTTCTTCTAAATTACTAGAAAACAAAAGGGAAAGGTGTAATTAAAAACAAATACGTTTAGATTCACATTTGGCGCTTAAACAATTAAATAAACCTAAAAGAAAAATGAAAAGAATCCAACCTTTCTCGCGTTGCATTTTTGAAAATTCATTAACAAGAATCCAGCTACTTTGAACAATCGAATTCTGTAAAAAAAAAATAATTGTAAGATTAACCCATTGTTTTCCAAAAGTTCCTTTTGATTAGTTTTTAATTTAAGGAGCTGTATCTACAGAAATTGAACGGCTGCTCTAGCAATTGAGGTAATGCCATCATTAAAAAAATCAGGTTCTTTTTTCTTCGATGGTTCTCTACATAGAATCTTGCTGTTCATTGCTTAAAACGTTTTAAACTTTAGTGCCTCATGGAAAGGATCCCCCCTAATTAATGTTCCCCACACCCATCCTGCATTAATGGCGTTGTCTTCTATGCTCAGCTTTTATGACTTGCTCAACATGCTCAACATTTAAAAAAATATCTTGATAATGTTACCATTGTTTCATTTCATTTGTAATATGGAATTTTCCAAAAGTAAATTTTTTTCCATGTTTAAACTATAGACTCCTTAGCTTTTATATGCAGCGTATGGTCTCGACCTCTCAAAACTGGAATTATTTATTATTATTATTATTATTATTATTATAGTTGCGCCCTAGCACAGTTATCTTCGCTCACTGTGATCTTAATAAATCTATTGTAACAAAATACATGTGCTTATGTTAGAATAATTTAAAGCTTTTTAAAAAATTCAGTACTATTCCAGGATCTTCTTCCTTCAGTTCAGTAGGTACAAGAAATGGTCCACTGAATTATTGGATCATGTGCAACGCTTTTGTATAGAAGGTGTTCTGACGTCTTCAGATCTTCTTAGCATAAAGAACAGATTTGTTCCTTGAGCTTTTCCTATTTTAAATAAGTCCTGCTAGTAATCCGAGGTTCCCTTTGCTGAACGGTAGCTCTATTTTTTATCCTTGGTTATCCTGCCGTGTTTTTATCGGTTGCTTTATATGGATTTTTTTTAGGCCACAGAAGGAGTTAAGACATGTTCGTTGTTTCTTTCGCGAGCTTATCTGCCTGGAATTGAAACCTACCACGAAGCTTACCTAACTGCCTGACTATAGCACAGATTTATTGCTGCAAAAGGATGTTTGGTTCTTGTATTGAACTGTAGATGGTCACAACGCAATTTTAATACCTTAAGGGGGTAGTAGTAATAACTACATATGTACTAATATACAGAGTGTTCCGTTAAAAAAGCTTTACTTTTTCTCTCAAAAAAAAAAATTAAAATTAAAAACTTATAATTTTACATCTACCTTTTCCTTTGCAACTCAGACATTGTTCAAATTCCCTTCGACGAACGAACACAATAACATTATAGCCGCATATACATATTAATTATGCCACGCTTTCATATTCTAAATCATTCCTCTCGCAGACAGCATTAAATTTGCAACGTTAATCAATTTACTTCTGGACAAATAAACAAGGCATGCTGTTTATTTTCCTCCGTATATCTGCCGTTATCCGCGTAGGTCGCTATCTCCGTCTTTATCGCGCGCGAAATAAGACGCGTACGATGCATTTCTGCATAATGTGCAAGCAATAAGATAAGAGTTGCGTACGGAGATGGAAAGTGCTGTGCGTCGAGTGGACGCGGGGGATACGCCTTTTTGAAATCTCAACACCGCGAAGGTGGATATAAATCAAGTTTTGTGCGGATAATCATCGGGGTACGGTATAAAATCGCTGCCCACAATCTGTCTTCGTCTTGAGGACGGGTCGGGGTAAATATTTTCGCCGTTTGCGGCCGAAATTATTATTATTCTTTAAATAAATGGTTGGGTGTCGTATTAGAGTTTACACAATTATTCTTGGACGATTAGTTTTTAATATAAGCATATTTTACACGGTGCAATCGCTAGAACAACGCCTAGCCGTGAAACAAATAATTTTGGAAGAATGATCGGCCCAGAACGGAACTAAATTTGGGGTCTTTGGCCCGGAACGGAAACAGGACATTCGAAAAAGTGAGTTTGGAAGAGGATTTAATCCTCAGTGTGGTCAGCTAACTATTAAACACGGCGGTGGTTCTGGTTTTTTTCGGGCCCACATAACATCTGGTGTTGATTCTTTAAGCAGAATCACTGAGATCTCAGTGGCGCTGGCAAAATCGCCCAACGGAGCATCTTTGAGAACCAAGTTGAAAAATACATCTTTAACCTTCAAAAAAAAAAAAATCCGCCCAATTCTTGAATTACCAACATTACCCTTCTCCCATAACACGGCGCATTTTCCCATCAAATCACTGTATATTGCGGAATCGAATTTTATCCCGTTAATTTTTAAACTGTCCCCCTAACCATCCGTTACGCGGGCCGAAGAGGGTTAAAAAAAGGACCTACATCCGGACGGGGTCGTTGTAGGGATACGTGTAGCGATGTAGTTGGACATCGGCGTTGATATTGTGACCGGTCGCCGTGTAGGACGGTTCATCCGGACGGTTGGAAGGTTAAAAAAAATCCATCGATTGCCTTCATCAATATGCGATGGCGATTGTGATTAACTCCCGACTACGATGATGATGTTCGATTGTTGTTGGGACGCGATGCGAGCGCCCCCGCGTTAGTTCGACGGTGAAAATTCGAACTGCGTATTGTACAGGGTGAATCAAAGATTTCTGATGAGGGCTGTCTGAAAATTCACTTTGGATACAAGAGAAGGAAAACATCCCTCATTATTTCCGCTCAATCTCGCAATACAGCTCCACGATTTAAAATTAATCAATTGCACCACATGCTGTGCATGAATTAACGTTAAATCATACATCCTTTTTCTAAACAAAGATATCCCATTCTCACATACGTACGTACGTGTGGCACATTTAAGCAACAACAACTCAAGCTAATTTTTTTAATCGCCGGCCTCTACTCTACGAACTCGGCCGTTTGCTGTGTGATTATTACGTTAAGAATGCGCCTCATAAAGGCTTAATACCTTTTCTACAAACGACAAGCAAAGGGGAATGAATGCTAAGTGATATCCGTTCTTGCACAAACTCGGTAATATAGATCAATCAGCTTGTTATCGTTATTATTCAACGAGTAAAAGTCTTGGAGATTTCGCGTAGGCTGTGTTAATTGTGTCATGGTTTTTGATGTTTAAAAATTATAGATCTTTCTTTGAGGCAGAAAGGGTTGTTGAAATATGTTCTTAGGCCTTGATTTATGAATAAAATTGGTGAGTTATTGAATGTTTTGCGTCAGTACTTTTAAGACGATAAATTCAAGAAGAACTACGAAAAAATCTGGCGCTAAATAGAATAATTGTAGCAAAGGCTGTGGGATAGTGTGGCGAACAATATAAAAGTATCGGAACATTCCCGACCAAAATTTAATTAATTAATCCGGGGCAGTTATTTCGAGGATGCGACGATCCTCATTTTCAACCGTCAAAATGATCCATGAAACAGCTATCCCGGATCAATTAATTAAACTTGTGTGGTGCGGAGTGTACCGATGCTCTTATGTTATTCGAATCTAGATAGTCTTCATGTTAAAAATTAGAAAGAAATATTTTTTTTATTTTATTGTTTTCTGCATAATCAAAATATTAATTCCACCCCACAAAGTAGCACAATTCGCAATATCACCACCACCATTATAACGCCATAAAATCATCCCCAACACCCCTTCCCCAATCATGAGCGTAGATCCCATCGTTAAATTCTTTTCGATCTAGATAGTCACGCTTGGCTGAATTCAATTGTCCGCGTTCTCCACGACGATTACGTCAAATTTACTGCTCCATCTAACGATGTTTCCATCTACTATCTTAAAACGCTTAAAAATTATCGTTGGAGTAGGTTTCGTTCTTGAAAGCTCAAATTGAACGCTTCTATTGGTTTTAAATAAAATGGTTGCTTTTTTTTTTGGCTTTTTAACGAAGCTAAAAAGTGGTACAGGGTGTTGAAATTAAATAGAAATTCACTTAATGTGTTAATAGTGAAGCAACACCTGTGTTAAAAAAAAAAAAAAAAAAAAAAAAACAGTTACACTGGTTAAAACGCTGGCAATTCTTGAACATTTCTAAGATGAAATTTCACGCGCAGACACTATAAAATACAAGCCGTTAAGTCGAAGTTTACCTTCAACATGGTATAATCCAATAATGCATAGCGAAATTAATTGTACAACGTAGACCAGCCGTTCGCTATCGCAAATAAACGAATAGAAGAGAAGTGACAAGGTGGACAATTAGCGCTTGTAAAAGCGCAATATTTATACGGATAAAATACCTTTAATTTACGTAAGAGGCGCACACACCATGTCCTGTAGCTAATTGATCGCACTGTAAAGAAAATAAGTGCCTATAATGAGAGATTACATGGACTATCCAAGTAACCATTAGACCCCGCAGATGGCGTAGATAATGTCCACTTATTCTCAATAGATTTCACGTTGAGTCAATTGATTCTAATTTGTCGTATAAAATAGGTTTTGTACGTGGGAAGCCCTCGTATTTGGTTACAATTTTTGCCATAGATGTCGCTCACAGATATTTCATGGTTAAAATTGATTTTATATTATTTGGTTTGGATAAATAATATTTTCATATTTTTAAAATCTGAATTTTATTCAGTTTTTCGTGAAATCAATGAAAATTCTACAATTTATAAAATGGAACTGTGATTTTCCCCAATGCCGCCAGAGGCGTCCCTAGCACCACCCCAACACCAAGCCCTCGTGGAAATGACCAGCACTTAAAGCTATTCGATAATTTTTTTTATGTATTTTTACGATTTAAAGTTCCAAATAACAAAGAAGAAACCGCGAATAAAATAACAGTCGAATAATATTCTTCTAAAACGCAATAAAAGAAAACCTTTCACTGAACAAAAGACGGAAAATCCAGTTTCCTCGGACATTCCACGGCGGCTTGTAGTTTTGCGTTGAAACTCAACCTTTTAGTTTACCGAAAAATCTCGATGATAGAAGAAGCAAATAGCATTTCTCTAACCCGGAAAACGAAACAATTACCTAACGTCAATATTTTCGTCTTCCATTGTTTTGGACATCGTCGCTTCGCCCCATCCCGGTTTTCCCCGATGTTCGCAAGCTTAGAATTGGAGATGGGAGTGGTAGGGGTGAAAATAGGGATTTGAGAAGGTGGAGTGAGGTTGTGGAAAGAATTACGTCATATTCTTTCCCTTGTTTAACCGTCATAGCTTGTCATTTTCCACCGTGGACCGTTCGAAGTCTTCAAGGATAGTTTTTCCTGGGACGTTTCTGTCCGGAGCAGGAAAGATTGTACGAGGGAAATATTTACCGTTCTAGATGTTGTTTTTGTCACTTATTGTTTGCTGATGATTGTGTATGACGTAGTAGCGTTTTAAGGAATGGCTGGAGATGTGTTTTGGAAATGATTGTTTAGAATTTATTTAATTTGAAAGGCAGCACAGCTTCGCTAATTTGGATTAGCGAATACGACGATTTTTTTACGTAAATCGCTTCAAATGGGTGAAGATCTTTAAAAATTTTATTTACAATTTTGCTCGGTTCAATTATGAAATTATTGCTTCATGTTCTGATGAAAAAGAAGAAGATGTTCTATAAGTTCCAATAAATCAGATTGTTCGTTGGTCCAGTGGTAAGAAGGCCTGTCTATTCGAGCCCAGCTAGCATCAAATTTTCTCAGCGGATCCGGTACCCTTCTGAGTCGCCCCCTCGGGCCATTATCAAAAAAAAAAAATCTGTAGCTAGATGAAACGCCCCTCACATCGTGGCCAAATTTGAGTTTCAAACTCATTGGTCGAAAGCAGAAAGAACATCGTCCCTAGTAGCAATCCTTGCGGAAACCCTAGATTATTATTCCCTCAATTAATTCACCTTTTGATCAAGAATAATAAAGTCCTATGTGAGATCCTAATTTAATTTATTTATTTTTTTCTTTACAGTGGGTGGAGGAGTCCTTTACCAATTTCCAAAAGGGCATTAATTGGAGATCCTACGTGGTGTGCGATGTGGCCTACAATAACGTAAATAATTGGCTGTGGACGCCTTTCATAGATCGAGGGGTGGCGAATAGGATTTACATTGAAATCAAGTTCACAATAAGAGACTGCAGCTTATTTCCAGGTGTGTACACTATGAATAGGCATAGCTATCGTGATGGATTTTTTGGGTAAAGAAAATGTTTGGTCTAGATAGTTTTTACCCGACAAAAACATAGACGCGGTATCGTTTCTATTTACGAAACAAAGTTTATAGATATTATATAAAATGTAAATGAGGGTTAATTAATACTTGCTATGTAAATAGTCCATTTATAGATATTTCTGGGTATTTATTGCTTTATGAGGGGTAATTGGGATTTTCCCAGATCAAAATGGGAATTTTAAATGCGACAAAAATTTAGACCCTGTGCATTTATTACATTAATATAAGCAAAAATGGTTTAATTTGATACTTCTCTTTTATATGCAGCGGTTGTGCTGGTAAAAGGTTCACATTTCACCGCGAGAAATTATATTTTATAAAGTGTTCGCAATATGGGTAGAAAAAAGCAATTATCCTTGATAGAAAGGGGTGAAAGTTCTAGCCTGGCACCAGGATGGTGTTAGTAAGAAAGAAATTGCTGGTCGGTTACGAAGAAGCGATCATTCCGTTAAAAATTTCCTAAAAGATCCGGAAAATTACGGCAAACCAAAGGCCCGGGGCGACCGAAAGCTGTAATTGAGCGGGATAAACGCATGATATTGCGGTGTGCATCCAATTCTTCTGCGTCGGCGAGAGTTATTGCAGAACAGGCGGGGGTACAAACGCACGTGCGTAATGTTCAAACGATTTTAAAGGCGTCACCGGTAATATCACGGAAGAAAACGTTGAGAAAACCACCACTTTCGGCGAAACACGAAGAAGCGAGGTTGAGATTTGCCGAAGAACACGTATCCTGGAAGAAACAATGGGAAAAAGTTATATTTCCCGATGAGAAACGTTTTAATTTGGACGGACCGGATGGGTACTCGCATTATTATCGTGATCTGAGAAAGGAACCAAAAGTGAAAATGACCAGACAATTAGGGGGTGGATCTGTGATGATATGGGCAGCGATTGGATTTCGCGATAAAAGTGGGATAGTGATTTGCACGAACAAAATGATATCTGTGACGTATAAAGACTTATTGCGTGATAATCTTCTACGGTTTGGAAACCAATGGGGCGGGTGCAATTTTGTTTTTCAGCAAGATAACGCGCCAATTCATAAAGCAAAAACCATTTCTGAATGGTTTAAAGGGAAAAAGATGAAAACTTTCCAGTGGCCGACACGGTCACCAGACTTAAACATTATCGAAAACATGTGGGGTGAATTGGCACGTCGCGTTTATGGCGGAGGCCGTCAATACTTCACGGTTGAGGAACTGAAAACCTCAATAGTGACCGAATGGCAGAATATCCCTCAAAATTATGTGTTAAATTTATATAAATCTATTAACAACAGACTATTGGAAGTGATTAAGAATAATGGAGGATCTACGCTCATTTGTTGATTTTTGTTTTACATTTGCAACAGAGCGTCTAAATTTTTGTCGCAGAAATTGTTTAAACATCGAAGTAATAATTTATTATTTAGTTCATATATTACCGGAGGAGATATTTTTAAGTTTATTTCACTTTTACGAATAAAAACTTAATTAGATATCTTGCTAGCTTCGCAAAGAAATGTTGTAACCCTTAAAACCCGTAAAACATCTTACCGCGTCGAAGTTTTTGTCGGGAAGTGTACATCTCAGATCACACACTCTACGTTTGGACCGAAATAAAAATTAATAACCTCCCATATTTATTCTTGTAATAATGACAATAAAGCGGCAAAACTTAATATAATAATAAAATAAATAATTAAAAAATTTATAGAAATTTCATGGTGCCCCCGCAAAATTATTTAACCGCCATGAGTAAATGTGGATCCTCCTATATAAAAAACAGGTCATACACGAAAGCATGATTACCTAACATCTAAATAAGATCTAATAATCGTTTTGCTTTCGTAAAAGCTTCGCAAACATACCCATCTTTGGTGTAACTTCGAATGGAAAAATCAAATAACAAAATTAATGAAGACTTCTGCAACAACAACTTTTTAAAATCATTTAATGCACTTCTTAAAATAATCTATTCGAATACTTCTCCGAATTGGTAAAAGACATTCTTCAAATTAACCGATGTGATAAATATTCAAAGGATCTCTTTCAAAATCGAAGGATATTTTTTAAACATTAAAGGTTGGAGGCTCAAGCAAGTTCTGTAGCATCTCCTGAAGTTAAAATTAATCCAATTAATTAATTAATAAAAATTAATATAAAAATTAAAAATTATATAAAAATAATTAATAAAATCCAATTAATAGGATCGATTTCGACAACTCCCATTTACCTTTTTTTGTCTTTATCTTTCGATCTATGATCCCAAATTGCCAAGAAAAAGTGTCGAACAAAGATATTATAACTTGAGCCTAGCTGAATCGGATTAAAAAAGACACGACACCCTCCTTTTTTAATTCAATTCAGCTACGCTCAAATTGATATCTCTAAAATTTTCATCTGTAAAAATGGAAATATTTTTCTTAATTTTTTTTTGGGAGGGGTGGATTAAACCAAATAAAATTGTTTTATTTAACCTTTGTATAAATCCACGGAAACGAGATATTTTCGCAAAACAAGGAATAAAAGCAAATCCACATGTTTCTCTAATGATATACCTCATGTCATCTACCTGCATCCACCTCGCATTGCCACGCAATCATATACAGAACTGTTACTAAAATTACTGCTATTTACCAAAGCCGCCAATTGGCGATAGTTTTGTTGGTTGATTTTACTCCGCGTTCCGGAGACGTGACAATCTAGCGACTTCTACGTCTTTCGATTTCCTTTTTCTGCTATTTGCTGTGCATTTATTTTCATTTAGCGACATGCTTCGCTCTCTAATAACCACCTAACTATTACGTTTTTTGTCGTTTGTTAATGCAGGAAACGCACTTTCGTGTAAGGAGACCTTCAGCTTGCTGTATTACGAGTTCGATGCGGCTACCAGAGAACCACCACCTTGGGAGACCGATAGTTACAAGTTGATAGGTAAGGAATGATTTTTTTTATTCACGAAGAATCCGTTTAAAGTCGAGTCCCACCCTGTAGATGTAATAACTGTAACTTGAGGACTATTAAATGAAGACGTGGATATAAAAAGCTATCTTCACAAGCGAGTAACGTTAAAACAGATAGCAACAAACAAGAAAACGCATTTTAAAGCGCCCTAATTTTATATTATTATTATGGTGAAGATGCCCTCATTCTAGATCGCAAGTAGTCGTAAATTACCGTTTTACTGCCGATAATAATAAGTGAGACATGTTACTCATAAACGGAGCAAGTATATGG
>LR736893.1:3445046-3483684 GCA_902654985.2 Oryctes borbonicus | reverse complement strand
TGCAAAGCCGGATTCGAACCGGACTTCGATAAACAGACCTGTAACGGTAAGGATTTGCTTTTTCGTGGTTTTATTTTGTTTGGATTCTTTTGTTTTCCTCATAAAGAGATTGATAAAATACCTTAGCTTCGACCGTTTCAGTGTGCCCAAGCGGGAAATTCAAGTCGGACGTTGGGGATGATCTCTGCCAACCCTGTCCGGAACATTCGAAGGCTCCAAATTCCGGATTTTCGGAATGCATCTGTGATACGGATTATTATAGGGCGCCTAATGATCCCAAGAATATGTCATGCACACGTGAGTATGAGTTGATGATATGATATGATATGATATATGATATGATATGATATGATATGATATGATATGATATGATATGATATGATATATGATATATGATATATGATATATGATATATGATATATGATATATGATATATGATATATGATATATGATATATGATATGATACGTCTTCCACCATCAATAATCGAAGGAAGGTGATTATCAAAAATTCTTGTTATAGAACCCCCATCAGCGCCACAGAATCTAACATTAAATTTCGTCGATCAATCAACCGTAATGCTAAGCTGGAGCTCTCCAGATCGCTTGGGAGGTCGTATGGACACCGTATACAGGATAAAATGTGACGTGTGCACCGCTGGAATAGTGCAATATACTCCAAACGCCGTAAGTATTTCGAAAACGGGCCCAAAACCTTACCATGAGGAACCCCAAATTGATTCGCAGGAGATTTTCAACGATACCAAAGTTACTATCACGGGATTAAACGCCGTCACCACGTATAGATTCCAAGTATTCGCCGAGAACGGCGTCTCCCATCTGAGTACGAAGAACGCGCCGGAATACGCCGACATTACGGTCACTACCGAAGCCTCGATCGTTAGCAGCATTACCAACGTAAGAATAACGTCGGTGAAGAGTAGCGAGATCACTTTGACATGGGAAGCGCCAGTTGTCGATGGAGATTTGGAGAATGAGATCGAGACGTACGAGGTGAGTACGAGTTTGGGTTAAATTACAAACTTTCGATATCTGATAATCTGGCCTAATTCCCTGTTACATGTTCAATGATAAAATTACTTTCTAAATAAATGACATATGTAGCAAGTCAATTTAGTTCTAATAACGTTGCGAATAAGCTCTTGCTTAAGCATATGTCTCACAAGATCGTATCTAATAAATAAAATAAAATTCTCTCGGTTATTACTCTATTTAAATAGCGAGGAATTTGATCAAGTGCGCCTTGCGTTCATTTCAATACAATTAAATTCCATTCGAATGTATTTACTTATTGCATGCTCTTTGTACATTAATATCTCTAACTTTGTTTCCTTTGATACAGGGTGTACTGTTTGCAAATTGAGTAATTTTTAGACTTGGAAAATTTGGAAAAATATTAGAAAATAAGGGCCCAACAATAAATATTAAAAAAAAAAATAGAAAAATCTAAAAATAAAATTTTAATTTTAAACCGGAAGTTAAAATTCAGACAATCACACTTACGACAATAAAATGTTAAATTCCAAGAGTCCAACGAATGTATTTGACATTTTTATTGTAAGGCATAATGTCTCTGTTTTCTACTCTACAATTATTGAAGGTGTACCGGCATTGGAAAACGCATTAAGGTCACAAGTAATGTGCTTGAAATATTAAAGATCGCTTGAATAATTTAAAAATGATGTACACGCAACAACAATAGTGAAATGTAATTCAATATGTCACAAAGAATTCTTATATTAAAATTACATTTCATTTATTTTTATTTTTTTTTTATTTAAATTTCATAATTTCAAAGGTACGCTGTTTCCCGAGGGGGGACATGGACTATAGCAATTCATCGTCGATCTTAACCAAGGATCTCACCGCAACGTTCACTGGGTTAATGCAGAGGACCGAATATGGGTTGCAGGTTCGTGCTAAGAGTAAGAGGGGGTGGGGGGCTTATTCCCCGGTGATTTTCAAGACGACTGGGCAAGTCTTCAAGACAGGTAACAAGGAGTTATGTATGTATTATTTTTTTTAATTTTTTTTTCGCATGCAGTTTTCTATATTTCTTAATTTTTCTGTTAGAAGGGGGTCGCCCCGGTTTTAAATTATGAATATTTTGATTCGTTTGATTTTCATTTAGCTAGATTTTTTTTTATAATTTTTCTATGCAAATATTTTTGATTTTATTATTGTTTCATTCTGAAATTATATTTTTGAAGTCAATTTTTTGCAAAAATTGTTATTTTTGTGCGTAAGTATTTTCTTTTTTTAATTTTTGTAAGATATCGCTCAAGGTTTTATTTAAATAAAATGCATTTCCTTCCAAATTATTTCTTTACAAGTTCAAATAAATTCATATTAATAATTATAAATATTTATTTTATTAAATTAAATTAAAAATAAATTTAAAAAAATTTTTTTGATCATCTTTTTTTATTTTTGATCCATACATTCTACATTCTTATTTATGGAGTATTATTGAAAAATTGCCTGACCCCATTGTAAAATATAAAAACATTTTTTTTTATTTTTAATTAATCAAATTATTTAAAATAAACAAATAAATATGGTTTGATAAATTTTATTCCTTCAGAAAAAAAATTAAAAAAATGTTTTTTGATCATCTTTTTTTATTTTTGATCCATACATTGTTTTTATTTATGGAGTATTATTAAAAAATTGCCTGACCCCATTGTAAAATATAAAAACATTTTTTTTATTTTTAATTAATCAAATTATTTAAAATAAACAAATAAATTTTATTCCTTCGGAAAAAAAAATTCAAAAAATTTTTTTCAGCATACGTTGGTGATGACGATGGATTTAGACTGCAACTAGTTGCCGGGGGCATCGTTGCAATTGTTGTAGTCATCGCAGCCGCCATTGTCCTTACGGTGGTATTTTTAAAGTCAAGATCCAACGATGAATGCAACAAAAAACAACCCAGTGATTGTGACACGTTAGAATATCGGAACGGAGAAGGTAAGTTAATTGTTAAATTCAAATTTAAAATATTTAAGAAGAGAACATTACCAACTGAATTTTATATAATGTACTAACATGTTAGAGCGTATTGGACAGTGTAATATAAAATTTACTAAAACTTACTAAAAAAAAAAAAAAAAAAAATAGTATAACACGTAGTTCTTGATCGTAAACATATTCTTATACGTTGGATAAAACGCACTAAATCGCGTCAAATATTTTGTAGCGATCCTTAGATTTTAACTTGTAGGTATGGTAAATATTCACGCATTTAATTAAAAAAAAAAAAAATTGCACTTTAGGTATAAGATCACACGATTAACTTAGATGCTAAATTTTCTCTATCTCTACCTTTAATTTAATTAATTTTTTTACTTAATTTTCTAATAATACACATATTTTATTTAATTTTATTAATTTTTTTTCTTGCAAACCCCCTTCTTCTTCGAAAAAAAATAATACAAAAAATTATTAAACAGGACTCGTAGTGACCTACAGTAAGTTTTTAAGCACAAAATGTACTATTTGTCTCAATTCTTCGTTTGATCGTTTGTTTGCTTGTATGTCGAATGTTTGCATGGCCCCCTCACATCTGTTTTTTGTTTTTTTTTTTACGCTTTTAATCTAGGTAGGTTAGATATTGGAATGTATTGGGAACCATTTAGTGTCTGAACATTTCATATTCGATTTTATAGAATTTATTTTTCCCTGTCCTTTTTATTTTTGTTTTTTTAGTTCACCATAATTTGGACAATCCGCCTATTGTGGCCACCCATACGAATGGTAATTTTGCTTTTGTTTTAGTGACTTTTTGTTTTTACCTACATTTTTTTTTGTTTCATTTCATTGGCTGTTTGTCAATCTTTAAATGATCACGCCACAAGTTTATTATTATTTTTGTAATAGGGGGCACCCCCAAAGAGACCCAAAAATGCGAACAGTTTGTGTTTATCTCGCTAAAAAAAAATATATTGAATTGCCGTTTTTTTTTTTATAATTAATTTACGCCCCGGAAAACACAATCTGTTCTTTTTGGAAAATAATGAGGAATCTGCATGATCTTTTTTGAAAAAGAACTAGTTTTCTTTGATTACCGACGTATGGGTGCTTTTAATTGTGTATCTTGTTGAATGTTAAATTTTTACGAAGAAAAAACATTTGAAATGAAAATCTTCAAACTTATATAACATGCAGATTCCTCATTAAAAAAATATTGCTTCCTGCTCTTGAAAAATACATTTTGGACGAAGTAAACCACAAACATCTAACTCTGTCTCTAGTGACTACGCCCCTATTCACCGGAATCGGGGGTTCCTCAAGGACCTACATTGATCCCCACACTTACGAAGACCCCAATCAAGCAGTTAGAGAATTTGCAAGGGAGATCGATGCTGGATGTATTACAATTGAAGCGATCATAGGTAATTTGGATCTTTCCGGTTTAATTTTGATTTTTGTTTGGAAGATGATGTCAAAATCTTTGGGGAGACTCGACAAACATCAGTTTGATTTCTTAAGACGATTATTTTCAACATTCTAGGCGGAGGCGAATTTGGGGACGTCTGCAAAGGAAAGCTCAAAATGAACGGCATCGACATTGACGTAGCCATCAAAACCCTAAAGGCGGGTTCCCTGGAGAAGGCCAGAAACGACTTTCTTACAGAAGCGTCTATAATGGGCCAATTTGAGCACCCAAATGTCATCTTCCTTCAAGGAGTGGTCACCAAATCCAATCCCGTGATGATCATCACCGAATACATGGAAAATGGATCTTTGGATACGTTCCTGAGGGTAATGGGATCGAATAAAATTGATTTTCATCCAACCTAATTGACCACAAACCCTTGCAAATTCCAGGCAAACGATGGTAAATTTCAAATAATCCAATTGGTAGGGATGCTAAGAGGAATAGCGGCCGGTATGCAGTACTTGAGCGACATGAATTACGTCCATAGGGATCTAGCAGCAAGGAATGTCCTTGTCAACTCGCAATTAGTGTGTAAGATTGCTGATTTTGGCCTAAGTCGGGAGATCGAGAGTGCTACCGAAGGTGCATACACGACTAGAGTAAGTTTCCGTTGAATACAGCAAAAAATTAATTGTTTCGGGGCTATTTTCTCGTGTTATACAAATAATTCTTGCAGGGTGGTAAGATTCCAGTTAGATGGACGGCGCCAGAGGCGATAGCCTTTAGGAAATTCACTTCAGCCAGTGACGTGTGGTCCATGGGTATCGTATGCTGGGAGGTGATGTCTTATGGTGAGCGGCCATATTGGAATTGGTCGAACCAAGACGTTATCAAGAGTATAGAGAAGGGATACAGGTATGTTTGCTCAAAATGTTTGCTTAAAATTCGAATTTTTTTTGATTTTTTTTTTTTTTTTTCAGATTACCTGCACCAATGGATTGTCCAGAAGCAATATATCAATTAATGCTGGATTGCTGGCAGAAGGAACGTACCCATCGACCTACATTCCAATCCATAGTTAAGACTTTAGATAAGCTAATTCGTGTGCCGGATACACTTAGAAAAATTGCTCAAAACAGGTGGGTTCCTTTTGGAAAAGCCATTCCTCATGGTTTTCTATAAATATATATTTAACAATGCATATTTTCTCTCCTTTTTCATCATAAAGAACAAAGCAATAAAGCACAAGTTTCTTCCAAATGGTAGTACAGCAATGTTATCCATAATATTTCATTTTTCTTAGATGTTAGATCTCTTTGCATTGTTCATACGAAGTATTGCATGTTAAATTTTAAAATATATTCGTTGTATCTCGTTCTTTTTTCGTTTATCGGGACAAAATTTGATCCTTCTGGCATTTTTCAACGTGCAACTTTAATTCTCCGTTAATATTGTACTCAAAACTCAAGAACTTGAGATTTTTGAGATTAACATTCAGCAAATTTTAGTTAGGTCCGCGTTCAGCCGTGAGATATGACAATTTTTTTGACTGAATAAGAACTAACTTCAAAAAAACATGAACTATTAAAAGAATCTTTATTTATCCTTTCTATTAAACATATTTCAGATGTTTTAACACGATTTTTTTAAACTTGTAGACGCCAACCACCTTTTAACCCTTATTTCTGGCATACTAGAAACCACCTAACAGATCGCGGGGAAGATTTGCAGCTGTCAGAGGCTGCGGTCGCGTCCTTTCAAAATCCTTCGCAATCGAACGCGTTCAGCTACAATAGCTTGCGTAGAGACGTTCAGCCGACGTTCGCAGCGCCTAATCAGCGGTCCCCAAACCGTTTCGAACCTAATTTAGCCAATCAGCAGTTGCCTACCGCGTACGATCGCGATTTCTTCCAAAATATGCCCCAGAGCGAGGAAGAAGTCCGTCATAGGTTTAATAGTTTGTTAAATTTAGCTAGAGACAATCAATTTTTGAACGATTTGGATAGATGTAGGGATAGGAACGATCAGAATTGGGTGCAGAATAATTTCGAAATGGAGAACACCTCTTGCGGGGATCATATGAAGGAAAATTCTTCGATTTACAAAAGTGTTAATTCCTACAGCGATTTGGTGTATGATAAATGCCAAAATTCCGAAGATCCTGATAGTCGGTACGGTTTCTTGAGCGGCGTGGAATCCCCCAAGATCCACGATAATGCCGCCTCGCGAAAATCTCAAATGCAAAACGAGAATTTTGAAAGGAACGACGGCAACTCTGACAGGTGGCAGACAAAAGATGGTCTGAACAGATGGTCACCACCACGAGATACAAACCACAGGTTTAGAGATGCTGATGCTTGGGTTACTTTTCAAAATGCGTAAAATATTGCTTCTTGCTTGCTTTCGGTTGCTGTGAAGGTATTTTTTTTTTTGCTTTTTTACTGATTTTTTTTTTTGATTTTAAAGGGAATTGAATCAATTAGAAACGTTTCCCGAAAGGGGCTCCCCATATTTTGGGGGACTAAAATAGTGTTTTCGACGATTGATTCTTTTCCTATTATTAGCTTTGCTATTTTTGTTGGCTAACAAGTTTGACTTGTATTGATCTCTTTATTTGATTTTATTTTTCAATATTAATTTTTTGCTTTTGCGATGCTAAGAAGATTAACTAACAATTTCCATTTGCTTCCTTTTGCTTACGTTGCACTTAGAATAGTACCTTGATCTCTGCACTTTATTTTGAGCTAATGGTGAAGATCAAATAGATTTTATTTTGATTTCTCTATATTTGGACAGGAATTGAGCGATGAAACTTACAAAAATAGTAAAGACGATTTGCGAATTTTGTTGCATTTATTTTTTTATTTCGCGAAAATGGCAATCAAAATTTACCTGATCTTATAGATTATTTTTTAAATTTTTTATTCGGATCGAAAGTACATTTTGATCGCCTTTTCGCCGGTTTCCTTTTATTTATTTGCATATTTTTTTACGTTGACGTTTACAAACGTAAAAAAGAGGCTTTCCACCCATCACATTTTTATTTATTTATTTATCTATTTTTTTTTTGTAAATAACTATGTGTAATTGTATAAATAAATATTCTTTTTGGGGATTTAGAAACCCGAAATCTAAACCGGGAAATTATAGGTCGACGAACCCCCTCGCTCCGGACGCCCCCGATCTAACGAACTTCTCGTCGGTCGAGGAATGGTTGAACTCGATCAAGATGGCGCGGTATCTCGAGAATTTCCACGCCGGAGGCATCAATACAATGGACGCGGTCGTTAATCTCACCGTTAAAGAATTAACGGAGCTCGGCATCACCCTTGTGGGACACCAGAAGAAAATCATGAACAGCGTGCAGAGCATTCGGGCGCAAATTCGGGTGAACGGTTCCGAAGGGTTCTTGGTTTGAAACAAAGGGCGCCATCTATGTGTGAAATGCGTAATCGTTTAATTAAATGTGTGCTGCGCATGTGATTATTAAATATTAAGTGAAAAAAAGACGATCGTATGTGAGGAAGAGATAAAAAAAGAACAGGGGAATCACAGAATGTGTTTAATTAAAGGAAATAAATGAGAAAAAAATCACAGCGTGCTGTTATATAACGAGTAATACTGATAATAACAATATACAGATGGCCTTGATTACAACAACACTCTTTTATTAACAATCGTGTTATAATAATAATAATAATAACTGTGTCCATTTTAACAGCAACATATAAATAGAACAAAACAAAAAAAAAAACAATCGAAAACAATTGTGCGGAGGACCTACTTAAAAATTTTATCGTATATTATACACAAAACATATAAATACATCTATACATACATATACATATTATATATATAAATAGCCTTCTGGATCTTGAATATTTTAATAATTTTATTAATATTAATTAATTCTTTGTTTCTATATTGTTTTAAATAATTTATGAACAAATGAAACGAAAGAAAATCGAACGTGTTACAGTGCAGCTTTCCCGATATTGTTTTGTTTTCTTAGCGGAAACTGGACGGTGAAAATGACAGCTGACAGGATGATAGGGACGAGTTTGACAGTTTCCACGTGAGAAGATTCAACGCCAACTTAATTATGTAAACTATAATATGTAATGAATTTTATACAATGAGAAATATTGTGATCTTCATAGTTTTTACGGTAACGAAGAAAAAAACATTATTCTGTATTTTTTTGTTATTTTTATTCTAATTTTTAATTATTTTTTTTCCACTATTAAAATATCTATTTTTGACAGGAAAAAAAAAACAGAATAGGGGATAGTAGAGATTAATTATAATAAAAAAAAATAAATATACCTTTAATTTCTTGCCAATAACAGTCGATGCCACAAAACTATCTCCGTGACTTGCCATGTTTTTCTGTATGCATTTTAATTTCTACTCCCCTTTTTATTTTGTGCCTAATTTATTTAATTGTTGCTGCTTAATTTTTAAAGGATAGGATTTCTCAGAACAACGACTTTTGATATTTCTTTTTTCGATATATTTGCCATACTTGTATATTTTTCTTTTTTTATTATTTTGAAATAAAATAAACTAACCATGGAAAAAAAACACCAATTCTATCTATTGACAAAAATAAGTTAAATAAAGAAATAATATTGTACATATAGCAAAGATAAAAAGATTTTATTTTTTTTTCCAACTGAACTTACAATGTTATTATTGCTGTTTGAAATTTTTTATTAAATCGCAAGGATGCCTTGGAAAATTCGCATATTAAAAAAAAAATCATTTTATTTTTTCTGTAGGTGAATACACTGTCTCCAAATTTCATAACTTTGGAGACAGTGTATTGTAAGCATTATAACTGTGATTTTAATTTCTATCAACTTTTATTGAAAGCAATGCTTCTTTTTTTTAAACTATAAAGTGCAAGGGCTGCCAACGAAAACAACAGAATAAATGTGCATAATATATTACGTAGTACTAATTTTTTAAGGCGCTGAAATCAAAAAAAAAAAACAAAAAAATAAATAAACAAAGAAGAATAACGAATACGAGGAAAAGTTTTATAATAACGCATTTTTTGACATATCAAAACTTATTTATTGTCGTATACTTTTATTTTGTTCTATATACGATATAGATTCTATCGAATTGCGTCACATTTTTTACATTCGTACTTTACTATAGATAAATAATATATTATTATGTATGTAATTACATATTGTGGGTGTATAAAACAAATTAAACAAACGAAACAAAAGAAAAACAAATTGTCCGTTAGTAATATTAATTAATTATTGATATTTAAAAGAAAAAAAAAATATGTGAAATGAAACAAAGACTGTACGATGTTTATTATAATAAGGTACCCTATTTATATAACTTTAAAAATGTGTTACTGTAATATTGAAATAATAATAATAGTAATGATAATAATAATAAGATTATTTAAATAATAAAATTAAAAAGACTTTCAATTCTTTGAGAACAAAAAAAGAAACTATGGGAATACCAAGAGAAATAAAAAAAAATAGCAATAATTACGAAAGTCTTCTATGATTAACTATCTGTTTTGTTTTGATATTTATGTGTAAAGAAATGCAGAATATAATATAAATAAATTAAATATTACGTCGGAAAGATATGATTAATATGATTTGCGGCTGCAAATCTTGTTTCCTTAGATCTATGTACTTAAAACATTTTTTTTTTAATAATTATTTTTCCGTTACAATTCTTGAATTGCGATGCTCAAACAATGTTTATATATATTACGCCTATGTATACAAATAAATAAATGGACGAAGAATGAATAATATACGTCGATGAATTTGAGATATTTATTTGATTTTTTAGAATTTATCCAAAACACTGTTCGACAATCAAATCATTAAAAAAACTACAAAAATTATATATTTTTCACTTTTAATTTACGTAAATTATCTTTTAAATGGACCTGTATATATGAAAAAAAATATTACTTATTTTTTCTAATTTATTCTAAGCTATTTTTTCCCATAAAATATCTCAAATTCATTTAGATATTGATGTATTTTTTTTAATATACATATATACAAGAAACACGAATATAAGTTTTTTTATTATTATAAGTGAATTTTTGTAAATTTACGACTGAGAATGTTCATATTCTACAGGAAATTCTTTGTATATAATCTAATTGGCTATGAAAATTAATTCAATATTTTTTATTTTAAATGAGGCGTAATCCTTTTGACTATAACTGTATAATATTGGTTATTTCTAAATACATCCGTGGACTAATTAATTAAGCCGTATCGTGTACCTTAGATTATATAAAAAAGAATTTTATTTGATATTGTTTACGATGTACAATGTAATTTATTCGAATCAACATTCACAATTTTCAGCTCATTTTCTCGTTTCGAGTAGGAAATGTTGTAAAAACACGGACTAAACTTACATTCCATTTATTTTCGTTACTGTATCCTATTATTAAGGCGGAAAAAGCCTACTATATATGTTGTACATTTCGAACTGTAGGTGGGTTATTTTTTTTTAAAGCGTTTTACAATATAATATTCTTCTGTATATTTTTCCATGAAATATTACACTCTTAGATAGCAAAACACCAAATTCAAAATAAAAAAGAATACAAAAAACAAAATGGCGAGATAAACGAGTAAGCAAAGTGATATTATAAGTTATATAAGAAAAAAAAATAATACCCAGAGAGAAAGATAGAATATATTATATTAAAAAAATATATATATTACATAAATATACCCTCAAGATGCCCCCTCCGCCCCCCAGAGAACTCCATCAAACATCCCAGTTAATAGTGATTAGAATACGACGAATCTAGAGCTCCAAAATCCAACTTTAAATCAGTAGCGTTTTGTTTTAAATTATTTTCCATACATCTCTATTATTTCGACGTGTTTTCTATAAAAATCCCCAAGAAAACCTACCTACTTGATTTCTTTTTTTAAAGAATATAAAATGAAAGCCTAAATGTAATAATTATGTGTGTGTGTGTGTGAATGGTTGATGCGATTGATTGTGTTGAAATTGCCATATTGGATAACGTACATCATGGATGATCTTCATTTGTTTTCCATTTTACGCGATTAGATAACAGTGACGTAGAATAGATATAAATATCTGACTGAAATTAGCTGTAATAATCACGACGATAGGATTTTCGTTCTATTTTCTCTTTTATTTTAAAAACTAAGGAAAGTAAAAATGGGGAAACGGATGAAGGTGATCGTGTTTTAATACTTTTAAACAATGAAAATTGCGTATGTCAGTGTAAAGTTGTAATATATTTGTAAAAAAAATAAGTATTATTCATTATAAAACAATAGCTTAAAATTAATTGTTTTTTATTTTTATCTACACACCCAATTTGCAAAGAAATTGTTTCTTCTCATAGCATGGGGATCTTCCACTGCCCAAATACGGTTCTGTGGAAATTATCTTTATATGCTTATATTAACATTCATGGTCTCAGTTTCCCGCCAATAAGCTTATTTACAATTTTTCTCCATCTTATCCTGTCCATTCCTCTATGCCTTCAATTTGCAATAATTAAGAGCCGTAAATCCTGCTGGATATCTCTTCTGGGTTGTTCTTTTTGCCTTCCATGTTTTTATTTGGCCTTCTCCAACCGTTTTCTACATTTACTCCTCTTGATATCTCCCACTCCAATCATTCCAATCTCTCCTCTTCCGTCAATTTCAAAAGCCAACTTTCATATCCATCGATAGTTGTGGCTCTAATTTCAATTGAGTGGCAGACTCGAGTATGGAAATCTCAACATTGAAGAGAATTTAAACCATATGAGATGCATGTTAGCCACAGCCAGGTGATAATTTAAGACGCTGAATCTAATTAGCGGGAAGCTTAGATAATGAATATTTTTTAAACAAAATCTGGTCAGATGAAGCAAGATTTACCAATTTTGGAATCTTTAATAGAAAAACGTAAAAAATTTTATTGGCCCTAACAAGGATCCCAGACAAAATAATGCAAAGAGACCATTAATACCACTTGGTTAATTCTTCATTTACTCTTAAGCCAAGGAGAGCCGCGGTCCCTGTCTCCCCCCCTCTGGCTACGCCCGTGGATTTTGTGCAATTAACCATCGAAATAGGAATCTTTGCATCTATTTCTTTACTTCTCAATTCTATTCTGTATACAATCAGATGCCAGCTTGCGAAATTTTTATTACATCGTCTTTTCTTCTTCATTTGCCATTTTTTAAATCTCAATTGCATGATTTGGTAGTTCCGGCAATAAAGGACATGTTCGCATGGATTCTACTAAGAAATGGAAGAAAATGTGCTTTATTGCCGTCAACCTAAATCTTTCGTAGAATTTTAAAAAATGTCAGGTTGGTAACACGCGCAAAGTGCCTATCTTCACACTCTGATTCTATCATGTTGACACGTAGTAATAAAGGAAATTCGCGCCCGCTAGATGGCGGTATTTTCCAAACAAACATGGCTAAGGAAGGGAGATAAATTTAATTCTTTATTTTTGTATTGTTTCAAAGTTCGACGTGTCTGTATCAATTGTATCATATGTAAGACATGCTTCTAAGTTGGTACTACATTAGTTACTGATAAAGACTTTGAGTTAGTCACAGTGATGTTACCAACATAAAAAGACAAATGATGTAGTAGCTCGTAGAATACATATTGTGAAGTTAGATTTTTTTAAAATATTATCATCGGGCCGCATATTTAAGTTGGTATCTGCGGTAATAATGGAGCAATCCCCAAATTCTGAACATACTGCCAACTTAAATTGATTTTATAGATGTCATCTTGCGTGAGTTCATTGTTTTCATAAATGTGAGGGCCGATCCAATCTAAAATCGCCTGAATTTGCAAACAAAATTATTCTTAAAGTCTAACAAATTTATAAAATCAGAGCAACGGGACTGACAGGGACATCTACACATAGGGCATGAGGCTCCGGCAGGCCGATAGTTGTCGCCTTGCGCGGCCAAGATATGAGGTAGCTTGTACCCATCTAAGTTTGAGAAGGGAACTTCTTCAACATGGGTCCACCGGCGACCAATCGGTCTTGTTCGGGCAGTAGCTAGTTGGTCGGCGGGAACCAGAAACATGGGTCAGCAGCCTTCCTCCAAGGACGTTGGCATTCTATATTTCTATTGCCAAGGCTATTTTTTTAAATAATCTGTATAACTTTAAGAAGATGAAAATAATGCTGTTTTTGAACAAGTCGATATTGGATTAGGGGACGAAGACAACGGCGATGATTAGTTAGACAACAATTTACAAATGTCTGTTCTAGAAATTTTGAGAAATTTTTTTCTATTTGTTAATTTTATTATTACAGTTGGTAGTTCCGCTAATAAAGGTCATATTTGCATACATTACGGTAAAAAAATTGGCAAAAATGCCCATTTTTCACCGGAATAACATTTTAGTCTTACAATTGTTTTTCTAATGGAGGCATTTGTAATTGGCCGTAGTGTATATATGTTTCTAATGAAAATGGCGAGATGGCGCTCTTTAACCCAAATATTGTAATATAAGGATTAGCAACCGTCTCTTCTGAATTAATTGAATTAATTTATAGCCGAGTTGGTTTTCGTTTTTAAATTAAAAACACACCTCTTCTTACAAACTAGTTCTTTATTCGTCTTAACAATCCGTTACTTTTACTCTTCATACCACCGTCTTGCTAAACTCTCATGGTCGGTAAGTTAGGAAAACACATATGATACATTTGCGCGGTGAATTTGAAATTATTTACCACAAATTAGTGTATTTCAATGCGTTAAAAGTCGTATTTGACTGCTAATCGTTGGTGGTAAGTCCTTTTAAACGCAGTTGAAGAAACCGGCCCTAAACGAAAGCAGATTAACCCGTTTGTGATGGATAATTTAAAAATAATTCCCTAAATCTCTTGCTAAGATTTTCTCATCAAGTTGGCAAGATTGAGTATAAATAATTTAACCAGATACAAGAACAAGAACGGGGAATGTTAGAAAATATATATATTTTTTGAATATCTTGAACTTTGTATTTAATTGCTGCCAACCTAATATGTTAAATTTAGTAACTTCCCTGTATCAAGTGTTGGTACTACCTGTCTAACTGTCATTCCAGGGCACACCTTATTGTTTACCAATTGAAAATGTGTCATCATGCATTAATTATGAACTTTTAAAGCCGCTATATTACAACAATTTTATAATTTTAGCTTAATTAAGTAAAAACTCAATTGAACCTCCAACCATTTTGTATTCTCAAAAAAAAAAAACTATTGGAAAATGAATTACGGTAAGAAATCTCCAAGTCATGGGACTCCTTCGGTTTACTCGCATGTTACATCGAGATCAACGGCCAATTTGAGAAGCAGTCGTAGTATTAAATCGCTGAAAACGCCGTGGTATCACCGCCCCATTATACAAACATCCTTCTTTATAGACGTGCAAAGATCTTCGTTATGTATAGGAGTCTTCTCTTTGGTAATCACATCTTCGTAACATTGTACTTCGAGTAATCGTAAAGTTTCTCTTATTATAGTTGCTTTCGATATTCACAGTCGTAACTGGTTGTTTCGATTTATACTGCTACGCGATGGCTGCACCAGGTTCGGTGCACTACGGATATTATGTGATATCGTATGATTTCGTTTATGTTGGGAATCGACACGGTACGTACTTCATTTCTAAATTTAACATAACCTATCCATATTAATCTAAAATTACAGTACGAAACGCGTTGGTCATGTTTGCTGGTTTCTCAGTGTTAACGGCTTTAGCCGTCGTTGTCACGAGTATTATGTTAATTACTGCCTTACGACAGGTAATTTTATCGATATAATAGTGTAATTATTTTAAACGATGTCTTTAATTTAGGAATACGAGAAACGTATGATCCCATGGCTGTTTTCGTTTGCTGTCTTTACCATTTTAAGATTTTTATCGTTTTTATTCTTCGCCTTCGTGAACGATTTGATATTCGCTTACAATATCCTAATGGTACTCTTATGGATTGCGTTCCTCGTGATTTGCGTCTATGGATGGATCCTGGTGTATTCGTTGTTTATCGAATTAAGCGATTTATCGAGATTGGAAGATCTAGCTCATCTGCGGGTAAGTTAATTTCATTTTACACAGATTAAATCAGTATAGCCAAAATTAACCTTATTTTTTAATTTTTTCTTCTAGAATTTGCTATAACAACACTATTTTCGCATCGGTTTTCCTTTCATTGCACCGTTTTATAATACTTTTGGTAATTTTTCGGTAAAAAAAGCACCATTTTAATTAGTTTATTTACTTTTTAAAATACACACAGTATCGGGTTGGTATCTGCTAATCGAAGCGTTTCTAATTTTGACATTTTCATTGCGCAGTTCCACGATAAGAAGCAATTTGGTAAGATTTCCTTTTTCTAAATGAAAAAATGTAATCGTTCTTTACGTAAACACATTGCGAAAGCTATCGCAACACTCCTACGGATGCTTATTGTGATATTAAGAGCTTACAACACTTGCTTTGTGACGATGAAAGCACCTAAGTTGTAATTTTTATGTTTCGCTTTGTGATGGGTTATTTCAGGTTTATAAAATTGCTTTTATATCCAATAATAAGAGGGAATACGATGTTGTCGAGACAAAAATCTCACGTAAAAATAATGAAACTAATCGATTAATATTTCCATCACCAGATGGGCACCATGCAGTCCCTGAATGCATCGACTGTGCCTTCCCTGGCGGGTTCTCGCCCGACGACACCCCACAGTACTGTTTCGACTATGCCAGTGAGCTAAAAAGCATCTCGGATCCAACACCAGAGCCTGCAATCCCCATCGCAGGTCCCTCGAGGTCGATATCATTCTTCACGGATGTCACCGAAGACAGTCTAGCTACTAAATATAGTACAGTCTCGACAATACCAATTACTTAGTGCCTTAATTACTATTAAGAACGTAGAAATAAGTGAAAATATCGATTAGCGTGTTTTAAAATGAATTTACTCAAGTACAAATGGCAATTTATAAATTTTCTAATGTTGGTCGGAATGTTTGATGTGGGTTTAATAGTAATTTTTCACGTTCTAAAGTTGGTAAGAATTAATAATTACGTTTCATGAAGTTAGAATCTCGATCACTGATGTTGCACCTGATTCACTCATTGTTTAGCACGAATATAGCAACGATATTTTTTTTAATTTTTTTATATATTTAAAGTTGTTATATTGTGAGCTGTTTAAAGCTAGAGTTTCTGTTATGTATTACTCGTTTTCGGAGAGCGGCAGTTATCTATATTTATCCGTCCATTTATCTAGTTCTTTAATTTTTTTTTTACAATTTTAAAGTATTTTCGAATATTTTTTATAAGATTATTCTATTATAAAGTGTAAAATGTAATTGTAAGTCAATAAAGTGTAAAAACAACTGATATTTTACGTTTAATTTTGCAAATATTGCGTACTGATGTGAAGTTAGTTGGCAACTAGGGATTTTAAGTTGGTGGAGGTGTAAGAAGGTACTGTGACTGTCAAAGTTTTTAACAAAGGTAAAACCATGTAAAAAAAATTTAATATTTATATTTTACAAACTATGATAACAATAGATGGCAAAAAATAAATTACGTGAGATTATATTACAATTATATAGTAAATATGTAATTGATCCTAGAAGAATATGAATGATATTAGCCAATAGATGAGCCGCAGCAGTATGCCGTAGAAGACAACCTTGAAGAACATGTGCGCCAACTGTAACCTGCAAAATTGAATGGTACGAAGTTAGTAGTACATTAAAATCCCTGCTTCGTACTTAAAATATCGTTTCCTTGCTTGCGGTATCGTCGATAGATCATCTTTCACGATGAACGTTCTCAAGCCCAAGCAATGCGTCATGAAGTAATCTTCCCAGTCTAATTTTCTTATATCGAAGAAGAACAATTTCTTGTCAGGCTCCGATAGGCTCTCGTATAAGCTCTGCGTGTTCTTCGAAGTGAAATTCCAATTTCTAGTACCGAAATATTGAATGGTGTCCCCGAATTTGTGGATTTTGCTGTAAACGCTTATCAATCTGAAAAAAAAAAGAATCATGGGATTCGTTAATTAATAGGACGTTGGTTGCAAAACGCTTACTGTGGTTTCTTTCCTATAACCAGCAGTCCTACGTCCATAAAAAAGGCCGGGATCAAGTGAAGGATCACCTTGTAGCATTTGTAGAGCGTTCTGTTGGTGATGAGCATCATGGTGTAGATCCAGAGAGATTTCAGTGATGGCGTAAAAAGTCCAAAACGGGCGTTTAATCTCATGAATTTGGCCCAGCTGACAGCGTTATGTGGCGATGACATCAAGTTGTAAACTGAGGCTTCTGGTTTTCTAAAATGCCGAGCAATGTATTGGGGAATTTTAATATTAAATTTTCTTTGAAATAATCTCACCTTTCCACAGCAGTCTTGTAACTAGCAGCCAGTACTAAATTGACGACCATATCGGCGGGGATGATTTCAGCAGTTTTGTCTTGATTTATGTTAGCCACTCGGAGGAGCCCAACTCCGGATCCAACGACGATTCCGGTCGCGCCATAAACGTTATCAATCCAGCTTCTAACGGGCTCCTTATAAGTGGCAGTAACTGGAAATAACACGGAAGATATTCGAAAATTTTTATTTGCGAAGATGATATTCACCGATCGCTGGACGAACTATACAAACGGGTAATTGATGCGCTGCTTTCCTGGTGCAATCTTCAGCTATAGCCTTGGTGAAGACGTACGTGTTAGGCCATTTACCTATAATGCTGAAAAATCGAATCTGGTAGTTCTTCAATTGAATTGGGTTAAAGCTGCAAAAGCGCAAGGATCTACACTTACTCAGGAGTGATTTTTTCGAGCATATTTTGAGGAATGGCATTGCAGATCTGTATGATCTTATCCGCGTCATATTGCACATCGTACAGCTGCTCATCTACATCTTCCCTGTAGCAATGCGAGAATGCTGTGCTGATATGGACGAAACTATCCAAACGCGGACATTCTTTAGCTAAGGTGAGCATCTCCTGAGTGCCTTTGATGTTGATATCGACGGCCAGGTGGAGTTTCTCGTGGAACTTGACCGTGGCAGCGCTATGGATGAATATCGTCACCTGAAATTTAGAAATTACTCGTGATTTTGGTTGCTAGATCAAAAATAATTTTCATTGTTTTTTCCCATGTTCATTTTTCTTTTTACCTCGTGGTATATTCGCCAATCATAAAATTGCGGCGTTGTTGCTAAAAATATCCAGACAGGTTACCCAAATCGATCAGGTCTCGAAGGATATTTTCTTTATTTATCACCTTGACCTCAAAAACGCTTGCTTTTCTGAATGAATTAAACCGATACTTGCTTAAGCCAGCCGAGATCCATATTTTAAGCAGATAAATACAGCTGTTTATTTTTGGGTATATTTTGGGGACTTTAAATTGTTGTTAAGACAATAAATATTTGACGATCTACATTAAGCGCTGACGATAAAAATTGATTCGTATATTTTGCAAAATAAATCTCGGATTATGTTCGAAATAGCAGTTTGCAAAACAATGCCCCTTTGCCCATTCATGCTTCCTACGATTATAAAGTTTTTGCTCTAATTCGAAAGCTGATTTTTGACAAGCAGCGGAGCTGATGTTCAGCTTTATCAGTTTTATCATTACAGAGATTGTAGAGACTGTTACCGTCATGATATTTAATCGAAATCAAAAAATTGTCCAATGCAATCGAGCCTGAGGAAAATCTCGAACATTTTTGGAAGAAAATAAGATTTTACATGCAAATTATCTAGGTGGCAGTGATATGTTGAATGTCCTTGGAGCAATCCTTTACATAAACTATCTTATGCGAAATTCTCGATTTTGGACTTTGCAGCATCTCAAATTAATTCAAAAAATTAATTGCGAGGCTCCTACTTTAATTTAAGAGGTGTCTTCCAACAAGAAGAGGAACTCATGTTCGGCTTTATCACTATAGAGATCGTAGAGAATGTTGCAATCACTATATGTGATTTTAATCGAAAAATTGTTTAGGATAAATTCGAACTTTTTTAGAGAAAAATAGGATTTTATAGGCAAGTTATCTATTTGATGGAGAAATCTATCGTAGATGCAATAATAATGATAATAATGTTTATTAATGTTCGACAGGTGTAAACCCATAAAAGGACACGAAAGAAAAAATTAAATTAAAATTACAGTTAATAAACTGCGAGAAAAAAAAATAACCATAACCAGCTTTATGCTTTAGAAATATCACAAAACTGTTTATCACTGCATTGGGTGAACGCTTCATTGGCGTGCGACTTTAAGATTCTTCAATTCTATTTTCCGTGCTGAGGAATTCTAATCCGCAATGATTGGGGAGCTGATGCTTGTATATGACACAATGCGACATTTCTCAACGTTGAGATTGAGCTTGTTGGGCTTAAACCGATTAACAAGTTTGTTTAAATTTTCCTGTAGTTTCCTGCTGTTGGCGCCTTCACAGGAGCTTCGCCAAGTTCTCATCTTGGCTTTCCTAATTTCGGAATTATACTGTTAGGGCTTGCCTGTAGAGCTCCCATTGATGTTCGAGCCTCGGGCCTCGGACCTCGAGCCTCCTGGTCTTAGCTCGCATTGCTTCAAGGCACTTTGTATCTATGCCTGTCCTGTGTACTGGGGCAGCTTGCGTTAAATGTTCTTTGTATTAGAGAATGTAACTATTTCAAGATCTTCTGTATTCTTTATTTTGGTGCAGATTTCGTCTGCTTCCTCCCTGATGTGACTTTCATAAGAACACCAAACAGTTTTCCTGGGAATTTTTATAGTACAAGTTTGTCGTGCTTCCGCCTCAATTTCAAACCTTATATGTCTATGGTCTGACAGTGGCGCCTCAGGGGGGAGACATCCCAGTTTAATATATTTGAACTAAGACGAAAAGTGGCTGGTGTAAATTCTAGCACCTCCCTTCTATTCTTAGTAACAAAAGTCGGTTCTTTACCTTTATTATTTATTGTCTGAGTCCGTTAAAGACAAAAATTCGTAAAGGTATTCAAAATGAGGCATTTGTTCTTCTGTTCGCAGTGTTGAATGAGGTTTCTGATCTCCGTTGAAGGTAGCTCCCCAAAGCAGTAGGATAAAGCAATTATTACCTCTTGTAAACCCCCGCCATTGGCACCGCCACTTCGATTGCAAGTAGATCTCTGGAAATGAATTGGGGCAAAGGTAGACAACTGATTTGGCGAGCACTGCTGCTCGAGTAGGATGGAACAAAACCAAAGAAAATTTACTTCAAAATGGCACGTGGAAAGCCTACCAGTGTAGAAAAACGTTCACGCATTATTACGTTGTTTGAAGAAGAATATTCGAGGCTGCAAATTGCTGAAGAAATAAATATGAGAAGTTCAACAGTAAATGACATCATAAAGCGATATCGGACAAC
Organism: Oryctes borbonicus; assembly: GCA_902654985.2. NCBI lineage: Eukaryota > Metazoa > Arthropoda > Insecta > Coleoptera > Scarabaeidae > Oryctes > Oryctes borbonicus. The sequence goes on along the minus strand of LR736893.1, from coordinate 3,462,859 downwards.
TGGAACTATAGAAAATCGTGTTCGTCCCGGAGCATCTAGGAAAACAACAAAAGCTGAAGATTTGAGAATTGTATTATTAAGCAAACGCAATATAAAATTAACAGCGCCACAAATAGCAGCCGAAGTCAATCGCGGCCGTGAAGAACAAGTTTCGGCGAGTACGACTTCAACAAGCGGACCTTCATGGGCGCATCGCCTTATTACGTCGGGGCAACAGAGCAAAACGGCTACAGTGGGCCCGTTCTCATCTAGATTGGTCGTTAGATGATTGGAAACGCGTGCTTTGGAGTGACGAGTCAAAGTTTGAGGTTTTCGGGCAAAATCGACGAGTTTATGTCCGAAGATCTAAAACCGAAAAGTGATCGCGAACTGCATTGTGCCTACAGTGAAGCAAGGGCGTAGTTCTCTGTTAGTGTCGGGGATGTTTCTCCTTTGCTGGGACGGGAGATTTATGCAGAGTGCAGGGTGTAACGAGGAAGGAAAATTATTTTGCAATACTCCAGAATCATGCAGCGCCATCAGGATTCATGCATGACAACGACCCAAAACACACTGCTTTAGTGTGTAAGAACTATCTAAAGGAGCAAGAAGAACAGCGCACCCTGAAAGTAATGACATGGCCCCCGCAAAGCCCAGATTTGAACCCGATAGAGTTGTTGTGGGATGAACTGGACAGGAGGATCCGAAAAATATGCCCAACTTCACAAGAACATTTACGGAATATTCTGCAACATGAACGGATTAATATTCCACAATCCGTTTTAACAAAACTTATCAAAAGAATGCCTAGAATAGTTCGAGCGGTGATTAACAGCAAAGGAGGTTTTTTCGATGAAAAAAAAAAATAATGTTCAGTATGTTATATTAGGCCGGAATAATTTTTTATTTATTTATTTTTGTCTTTTTTACCTGTACATACAATAAAATTGCATTTTGTTTTTAATTTCGTTTGTTTCTGTAACCTTTTCGTGTTTTTTACTAACCGACCGAACTTCTCTGAACCGCAGTTTATGTATTTGTTACTTTTAGGATGACCAGATGATCTTGGAGGATCAGCTCTTAAAAATTGAAATTCTAAAATAAAAATTATTCGGGAGCGTCGATAATAGACAAACTCTTACTTCTTTTCGCTTTTCAAATTTACTCCAGTTACAGCCAGAAATAAAACGATTTTCTCGTCTTACAAATACAAATTATTCTGCAACGACTTAACATTCTTTTATGGCACATTATATCATTTATATTCCGAAAAATTTTGATAACTGGGTTAGTTTAGAACGTGCCAACACAAACGTTAATTAAACTCATACAGCGAATTCCACGCTAGATTTTGACGAATGGAATCGGAACAATTTCACAAAGAAATTCTCCAATTACATCATCCTAAATTCTATCTGCATTACCGGAACGCTTCTCTCTTGTTTTGCACGTGTTTCCAATTATCGTATTTACCAATAATCAATCAGCATAAAATCCAAAGTGTTTGTTTCTTTTACGCCATGTCATTATGTTCCTTTTAGGATTGGCGACGTGGGAGTAGGTTTACTTAATCACCCAATTCAAAGTACGTAACATTCGACAATAAAGTACGTAACGTAATAGATATTGATGAGCCTATTACTACGGCAAAACAACGTTTATCGTGAAATCAAGAAAGTTAAACTCTTAGGTAAGACCGAGGATACAATGCAAGACAATGGTAAAGTTACTGGCGTTGAATACAGATGCTAGAATTAACTATAACCCGTATTGGCGGTATTACCTTGTCTGGTATGTTATGGTAGCTATTATTTATAAGGCTAGTACCAAAAATTGTTGCTAATGATGATTTATTATAATTGAAGGCGTAATATCTCCAAGGACTTTAAATATTCAATAATCAGAGGAAGAATAGTAAAAGTTTATTTTCTTCTGGAAATTGGTCTGTTTAGATTGATTGCGTTGGAGGATTTTTTTAAATTTCAATCAAATATTTTTTTGCAAAATTTCTCCACAATGAAATGCTATGTACACTGCCGTTCAGAGAAGTTCGGTTGGTTGGTAAAAAACATGAGAAGGTTACAGAAACAAACGAAACTAAAAACAAAATGCAATTTTATTGTATGTACAGGTAAAAAAGACAAAAATAAATAAATAAAAAGTTATTCTGGCCTAATATAACATACTGAACATTAAATTTTTTTTTCGTCGAAAAAACCTCCTTTGCTATTAATCACCGCTCGAACTATTCTAGGCATTCTTTCGATGGGTTTGTCGACGATGGAATAGCAAAAAAAATGCAAGTTAATAATTTTAATTTAAAACAACTTATTTTATGTTTTACAAATACATCTCAGATCACCACTCTATGTTTGGACCGAAATAAAAATTAATAAGCTCCCATATTTATTCTTGTAATAATGACAATAAATCGGCGAAACTTAATAAAATAAATAATTAAAAAATTTATAGAAATTTCATGGTGCCCCCGCAAAATTATTTAACCGCCATGAGTAAATGTGGATCCTCCTATATAGAAGCAGGTTATACACTAAAGCAAGATTACCTAACATATAAATAAGATCTAATAATCGTTTTGCTTTCGTAATCGCTTCGCAAACATACCCATCTTTGGTGTAACTTCGAATGGAAGAAACAAATAATAAAATTAAAGAAGACTTCTGCAACAACAACTTTTTAAAATCATTTAATACACTTCTTAAAATAACCTATTCAAATACTTCTCCGAATTAGTAAAAGCCATTCTTCAAATTAACCGATTTGATAAATATTCAAGCGTGTTCTTTGACAAAATATCACCATTAGCGCTAATTGCAGTGTAAATAGACATTGTTGTAAATGATGTTGGTTTGTTTGATTCTCTCGTCTGTGGATGTTTTTTCTTAGTAAACAGACGAGTGATTTTGACGAAAAAAATTAAAAATTAGCTTTGCTAAAAAGATTTTGCCATGGTTTAAAGTTCGCTGGAAAGCTAAAATTAAACAAAAAAAAAAAAACGTAGTTTACTAAGTGGAGACTTTCCAAAGTGGAAATGTTTGGAGAACGTTTGAATTTTTATGACTTGTAACGAGGTGCCGGGAAGGTGATTATTCAAGAAAAAAGTAGAATCGAGTGTTTACATAGCCTGAATAGGCATATTGAGTTGATGAGTTTGTTTGTTCGTCATGTCTTCAGAGATTCGAATATTTATTTAAACTCATGAGACCTTGTTTAAGCTAGTGGAAATTAGAACAAGTTTAAACTTGTATCTATTCGACTTCGTCATTTGGAGTAATTGGAAGTTGTTGAAATTACCATCTTGGTGATGGTTCTTAGAACGAAGAAAACAAACGAGAAAATAGAAAAAAATATGAAAAAAATTGAAGACCTTGATTCCACTCGTATTGGTTAAAATTAAACAACATAAGAAATAATTAAAAAAAAAATAAAACATGGACTTCCCGATTACGAATTCTTATCATCGCATTAGGGAGCTGCTGGTAGTGATTTTTAAATGATTTCCTTCGTCTGGCAGGAGTTGATGAAAGTAAAGAACTGTTTAAAATAAACGATATTGTATAGTTGGAACATCAAACGAGAGCTCGTCAAAGGTGGTAGAAAAAGGTGTTGTTCTTGTACTAAATTAGCTTAGTGCAGCACGTGGCACACGTTGTTCCAATTATTACGGTTAAAAAAAATTCTTTTGCTTCCGCCGTCTAGATAGTTCCTCTTTTAGAAGCTGGGACAGTTAATGCGACATATCAATTAAAGAAATAACGATGCAAAATCGATTCTAGAGGCATGTTTTATCGTAAAATCGTCCAAATACTATAAACCTAATAAGTTTCCAACCTAGTTCGGTCGGTTGATAAAAAACATGAAAAGGTTACAGAAACAAACGAAACTAAAAACAAAATGCAATTTTATTGTATGTACAGGTGAAAAAGACAAAAATAAATAAATAAAAAGTTATTCTGGCCTAATATAACATACTCAACATTATTTTTTTTTTTTGATCGAGAAAACCTCCTTTGCTGTTAATCACCGCTCGAACTATTCTAGGCGTTCTTTCGATAAGTTTTGTTAAAACGGATTGTGGAATATTAATCCGTTCATGTTGCGGAATATTCCGTAAATGTTCTTGTGAAGTTGGGCAAATTTTTCGGATCCTCCTGTCCAGTTCATCCCACAACAATTCTATTGGGTTCAAATCTGGGCTTTGTGGGGGGCCATGTCATTACTTTCAGGGTGTGCTGTTCTTCTTGCTCCTTTAGATAGTTCTTACACACTAACGCAGTGTGTTTTGGGTCGTTGTCATGCATGAATCCTGATGGCACTGCATGATTCTGGAGTATTGCAAAATAATTTTCCTTCCTCATTACACCCTGCACTCTGCATAAATCTCCCGCCCCAGCAAAGGAGAAACATCCCCACACTAATACAGGACTACGCCCTTGCTTCACTGTAGCCACAATGCAGTTCGGGATCACTTTTCGGTTTTAGATCTTCGGAAATAAACTCGTCGATTTTGCCCAAAAACCTCAAACTTTGACTCGTCGCTCCAAAGCACGTGTTTCCAATCATCTAACGACCAATCTAGATGAGAACGGGCCCACTGTAGCCGTTTTGCTCTGTTGCCCCGACGTAATAAGGGTTTTCGAATGGCAATGCGCCCATGAAGGCCCGCTTGTTGAAGTCGCATTCGCCGAAACTTGTTCTTCACGGCCGCGATTGACTTCGGCTGCTATTTGTGGCGCTGTTAATTTTCTATTGCGTTTGCTTAATGATACAATTCTCAAATCTTCAGCTTTTGTTGTTTTCCTAGATGCTCCGGGACGAACACGATTTTCTATAGTTCCATTTGTCCTATATCGCTTTATGATGTCATTTACTGTTGAACTTCTCATATTTATTTTTTCAGCAATTTGTCCGCCCCGAATATCCTTCTTCAAACAGCGTAATAATGCGTGAACGTTTTTCTACGCTGGCAGGTTTGCCACGTGCCATTTTGAAGTAAATTTTCTTAAAACTTTCGCGCAAAAACGACAGATTCACACCAACACACGTTTAACAGTAAAATGAATCAAATTTATATCTTTACGCCTGCGATAAATAAACAAGAATGATACTGCGGTATATTTCCTAAATGTATTGTTCGTTAATAATCGCCAAACGACCCGTTTCAAAGATCGGCACTTCCCAGAGAAATTCTCGGAATGATAATAAAAGGGACTTTATTGTGGTCGTCGCAATATTTCTACTTTACATAATAATTTATGGCTTTAATCCCTTAGAAAAGAGTGTATGCTTAATATTTTTCTAATTTTATGTATTAATAATTGTATACAGTGCGATATAATAGATTTTTATTGTATGACCGAACTTCACTGAACGGCAGTGTACATCTAGGAAATGGCTCGCAATACGATTCATATTTTAAAATTAATCGACAACTTCGCTCATTACACGCTTTCACGTTATTAAACCGCGGTAATCTTCATCGGATTCTCGCGATCTACACACAATTAATAATTTTACTTCGCGACGTAGAAACGGTACCTGTTACCACGCCGTTAGCTGCTGAGAAATTTCACCCAGGAAGATTTTTAGTGCTACTTACACAATGCTCTGCATCTCTCCACGGCGTAGGATATCCTGTTACAAGCATTTGATTTCACTTATGGTGTAGACGCTGCAAGGGATTTATGGACCGCGAAATGTGTTATGCACGTGAACCTTTTGAAATGTTTAGAAAGTAGGCTCGCGTGAAAAAGCAAAATGCAAAATAGATATTTACGTTAGAGTTTGTTTGCCTTGCCCGTGTATCGAAGAAAGTCCCGTTTTACACTTGACATTTGAAAGGTCTTCTTGTATAACGAGTGTCATTGATCTACTCGGTATATAATATTTGATTAACGTTACAAGAAATGTCCATTGTCAATGCTAAATGAATAATAACGATGGCGAAATGTATATTTTTACAACACGAGGAACTTGAACAAAGGAGCGAGTCACCAGTCTTCAGTATTTTACAATTTCCTTATTTGTTTACGGATCTTTTTCAAGACGTAGGTTATTGCAACGTTTTTACCCAGGAAAAATATTAAAATTGGTTAAAAAAAAACACTTAAAAAATTTGATAAGTTATCAAGAAAAATGGGTTCCAGGACGCCTAGAAATTACCACCTTCTTCTCAAGTTGAGAAAAAAAAAGCAATTACGCGAGCGTAGATTTCCTTTTGGCGGTGGAATTTTTTTTTTTTTAAGGAGTTAAATTAAACGTTGAAGAATCATTGAGATGACAATCAGTGTTGGCGTAAGCTTATTTTATTTGTGCTTTGAGGCATCTTACCTTTTCAATAATAATTTTTCTATCTTCAATTGACATCCCAAGACCTGGTAAGCTGACATCACCTCCAACTAGGACTATCTTATGTCTGAATTTGGGTTGTAATTTGGACAGTTTCTCGAAAACCTGTAACAAATTGAAAAATTGTATAAACATGCTTGAATAAGTACAGGAGCTATAGTAAGGGCAGAGACACTTATATTTAAAAGGCTTAACACTGAAAGAAATCAAAACTGAGTCGGAGGAAGATCATGGCATGTTAGCAGCTGTTTGCAATTGGATAAACGAGTTTAAACGTGGCCGTAGATCCACAAAGGATGGACATGATTCTGGACGTCCAGTGGAAGTGGCCACCTCCGAAATGATTGACAAAATCCACGAACATTCAAAACCATGAATGATCGAAGAATCAAAATGCGCGAAATAGTTGAGACCACATGCATTATCGCAAGGTATAGTGTTTTCAATTTTGGATGAAAAATTGGGCGTGAAAGCCAAGTGTCCGAAGCTGTTTTGACGCTTTTCCGTCTCAATCCTGACGAATTTTTTCGTCAATACACAATTATGGGCGAAACATGGATACACAACTTCACTTCGGAGACAAAGGAACAGTCAAAACAATGGGTTCTTGAAGGCGAACCGGCTTCGGAGAAGGCGAAGATGGTGAAATCGGCTGACAAGGTGATGGCCTCGATTTTTGGGGATGCACGTGGAGTCACCTACAACGATTTCTTGGAAAGAGGATAAACGATAACTGGAAACTATTATGCGTCGTTATTGGATCAGTTGAGCGAAGAAATCGAAGAAAAACGTCCCCATTTGGGACACCAAGGTGCACACCTGCGCAGTTTCGATGGCCCAAATTATGCAACATCCACCGTATTCACCGGATTTGCCCCCCAGTGACTTCTTCCTATTTCCAAATTTGAAAAAATGGCTCGGCTCACAACAGCTCACGTCGAACGAGGTCATCGCCCAAAGGATCTTTCGAAATTTTACTTTTTGGAGGGCCAAAGGAATGCTTGGGAAAGCATATTTAGTTAAATGGGGATTATGTTGAAGAATAAATTAAGCTCTACAGAAAATACTTTGTTTTTCTATCTTCATCCAAGGACTTATTGAACGACCTTCGATTTTTGTTTAGTGAAATTAAATTAATATGAAAATTAGTTCGAACCGTATCACAATCTCTTAATTAATAAAAAAGTTACAAAATACGAAAATTATCCATGTTGCCCCTACGAAATCCGGGCGCGCTGTGTATACATACATATAGGTGTATGTTCTACGTGATTGATTACATAAAATACAGGTTCTTCAATTTGTACGCTTATGTATGTATACTAGCACCTTGTCCAGAAAGTAACACAAAGAACGTAGTATTGTCCAAACTGGTTCAAGATCATTTATCGCACATTGTTCCAATGTTAACTTATATATTATTGTAAAGGCAGTTACATATGTATGTACACTGCCGTTCAGTGAAGTTCGGTCATACAATAAAAATCTATCATATCACACTGTATACAATTATTAATACAGAAAATTAGAAAAATATTAAGCATGCACTCTTTTCTAAGGGATTAAAGCCATAAATTATTATGTAAAGTGGAAATATTGCGACGACCACAATAAAGTCCCTTTTATTATCATTCCAAGAATTTCTCGGAAGTGCCGATCTTTCGAAACGGGTCGCTTGGGGATTATTAACGAACAATACATTTAGGAAATATACCGCAGCATCATTCTTGTTTATTTATCACAGGCGTAAAGATATAAATTTGCTTCATTTTACTGTTAAACGTATGTTGGTGTGCATCTGTCGTTTTTGCGCGAAATATTTAAGAAAATTTACTTCAAAATGGCACGTGGCAAGCCTACCAGTGTAGAAAAACGTTCACGCATTATTACGCCGTTCGAAGAAGGATATTCGGGGCGACAAATTGCTGAAAAAATAAATATGAGAAGTTCAACAGTAAATGACATCATAAAGCGATATCGGACAACTGGAACTATAGAAAATCGTGTTCGTCCCGGAGCATCTAGGAAAACAACAAAATCTGAAGATTTGAGAATTGTATTATTAAGCAAACGCAATAGAAAATTAACAGCGCCACAAATAGCAGCCGAAGTCAATCGCGGCCGTGAGGAACAAGTTTCGTCAACTTCAACAAGCGGACCTTCATGGACGCATTGCCATTCGAAAACCCTTATTACGTCGGGGCAACAGAGCAAAACGGCTACAGCGGGCCCGTTCTCATCTAGATTGGTCGTTAGATGATTGGAAACACGTCAACGAGTCAAAGTTTGAGGTTTTTGGGCAAAATCGACGAGTTTATGTCCGAAGAGCTAAAACCGAAAAGTGATCCCGAACTGCATTTTGCCTACAGTGAAACAAAGGCGTAGTTCTGTGTTAGTGTGGAGATGTTTCTCCTTTGCTGGGACGGGAGATCTATGCAGAGTGCAGGGTGTAACGAGGAAGGAAAATTATTTTGCAATACTCCAAAATCATGCAGTGCCATCAGGCTTGTGTATAATTATACATTCGTGCAGGACAACGACCCAAACCACACCGCATTAGTGTGTAAGAACTATCTAAAGGAGCAAGAAGAACGGCACACCCCGAAAGTAATGACATGGCCCCCACAAAGCCCAGATTTGAACCTAATAGAGTTGTTGTGGGATGAACTGGACAGGAGGATCCGAAAAATATGCCCAACTTAACAAGAACATTTACGGAATATTCTGCAACATGAATGGATTAATATTCCACAATCCGTTTTAACAAAACTTATCGAAAGAACGCCTAGAATAGTTCGAGCGGTGATTAACAGCAAAGGAGGTTTTCTCGATCAAAAAAAAAAAATAATGTTGAGTATGTTATATTAGGCCAGAATAACTTTTTATTTATTTATTTTTGTCTTTTTCACCTGTACATACAATAAAATTGCATTTTGTTTTTAGTTTCGTTTGTTTCTGTAACCTTTTCATGTTTTTTTACCAACCGACCGAACTTCTCTGAACGGCAGTGTACATGGTTAACAATTGGATGAATTTTTTCCATTGGACGATAACGTTCTCTACTGGTTATAAATGAAGATTAGTTTGTTTAATATTTGCTTGTTAGATATCTACAAATATGGTTTGTTTTGAATGTTAACCTAAATCTAAAACGTAATATTTATTTAAATTATCAATTAACACCATCTTCAAATAACTTAGTTCTATATTAAGCTACAAACCCAAACATTTTTTGTTGCTAAAAGAAAAGTATAGCGTTAAAAGAAAGAGAAATTCATTTATTTAATTATTTAAAGAGAAAGCTGCTTCTGTTTTCTTTAATTTCGTTGCTTATTGCTTCTAACTTATCCACTAATACTGCATAATTACAAAAAATACCTTACGGTGTAGATGCTTACGTCGTAATTGCTTATTTTAAGTGTTATTTATTACCATTAGTCGATCTCGTTAATTGCGAAGCAATTTTTGGTAATTTAAACCAACCTTCGAATATCATCAGGTTGGTTTTTTTGGCAATTTAAACCAACCTGATGATATTCGAAGGTTGGTTCAAATGGTTCAAACATACACTTGGATAATTATACATCGGGATGATCTTATTAGATCTGTGCATTTTCCTAAAGGAAAGCTGCTTAATTTATAGAGAAAACTTTGGGCTGTTGTTGTGATCCATATGGAGGAATCCAACAATAAAGTTAAGAATTTTTCTTCTAATCGATAGAACATCTACTCTACTCATCAGAACCACTTTCTCTTGTCTCCTAAGCTCCAAGCTTCGCTAGGAGGATAGAGATTTTCAACTTAATCGTAAACAGTTACTTTGCAGAACAAGATGCCTTAGATTAATTGGACGGATTAAAGGTATGGAACTATGGCTAGAAAAAAAAAAGGTTGGAAACTTTTCGGACGACCCTCGTTTGTGTAAAACGGAAGCATATATTTAAAGGAAATTTTTTTTTGGGAAACAAAATGAGATTTACTCAATAATTTAAGGTCGTTTATTTTATTAGCAAACATTTAACGGGTGTCGCCATTAAGTTCAATATTAAACGTTTTCTTTTACTTGCGAAATTCTACAAGGTGAATCGAGTTAAATGTGGAAGTAAACTGCTAAAAGCCAGCTATTAAATATACAAAAGAGGCTTCCTCCAGTCAAAAAGCATGTTAATTATAATCATAATATTTCCATTGCAGATAATAATCTGAGATATTGAGTAATTCCCGATTATTATTTTTTTTTACGTTAAATGTTTTAAATGTGTTTATATACGCATACGTACGTAATATTTTAAATTGCAAAAATTCTTGAACAATGTTATTATTTAATTAAATTATATATTTATGCTAATTGAAAAAAAAAGTAATTTTACGGTATTTTTAAAGTTGTTTATTCACTAATTATACAATATTCTAGAGCAACAGACGTGTGAAAAAAAAAAATAAAATAGATGTAAACTAAAAATCATGAATATTAAATTATGCAAATTAATCTAAGTTTATAAATTGTTAACTGGAAGTATATTAGCAGAAGCAAATTAGCTTTTGTTACAAAAAAAATTAATTTTATCAAAAAGGAAATTAAAAAAAAAAACTTTAAGTACAAGAAATGTTGTTGAAATTAAGGAAGTATCATAAACCTGTTTGTTCTACTTTTTTGTTTTCGCATGGAAAATTTCATTGTTTTTATTGTGTTTTGAATGGAATAATTCTGTGCTAGGTTTGTTTTCTTGAAATTATGTGCATCATGGAAATATGTCAAGTAATTCTTTTGTAATGACATTGTAAAGAGAATGTTGAAATAATTTTTAGATTTTTTAAAATTAATTTCCCAATTTTTTATTTTCTTTTTAATCCGTGTCCCCTTCGAAACATCTCTTAGGTTTTATTTTCTTATATCTATCGTTTTTGTTCTTAGGAAATGATCCTAAACTCAATTTTCAAATTATTTTTTTTTTAGCCCCACCACCCCTTTAGGAAATCTATTGAATTGTATCATGTATTGTTATTTAAGAAAAACAATGACTTTTTAAATATACATATTTTAAATTTCGCTTAAATTAAAGGAAAATGAAGATGATATCTCCCTTAAAAAAAAAGAAAAAAAGAAAAAACAGAAAACATTTTAAAACGTATCTTAATAGGAAATCATTTTTATATTTTTTTTTAACTCAATTTTTGAATTTTTAAATTTTGTAGAACTCGTCAATGTTCGTGTTTATTACGATAGTACCTTGTAAAAAAAATTAATTATATTTAAAGTATTCTCCGGTAGGAAACAATTTTTAACAATGAATTATTTTTTAGAATATTTTAAATTTAATTTCCGGATTCTTAAATCTTTTTAATCCATGACCCCCTTTTAAATAGTATAATTTTTTTTTTTGAGTCAAATTTTTAGAATTTCCTTAAATTTTTAGAAAACTTTTCAACATCAGAACCCTCGCCCCCTCAAACTTACCACGTCATTAAATAACTCATCCATCCTAGTATGTGCATCTTTTCCTTTTTTCGGTCTCACCAACAAAAAAATCGTAGCCACGTCGGGACAAGCTCGAAGGAGTTTTTCCGTCACCAATCTCCCGACGAACCCCGTGGCCCCGGTGATGAAAACACTTTTCTCCGCGTAGAACTTCGAAATTTCACTATTCTCGGTTTCGTAACAGACACCGTCCGATTGAAATTTTTTCACAATTACATCGGTGAAAGGGTCGTCTTTGTACATGAGCTTGACCATGATTTTCTGTCTTAATAGTCGCTTTTCGACGCGTAATTTCAGTGAACTGCTTGCGCTATCAAGCTTTTGAATAAGTGAAATACCCGCAGTTTAGTACTAATAAGAAGTCTGATTGGTAATCGTAAAACGTGTGATTGGTGGTGGGAGACGTTGGACGTATCGTAAAGGAGCACTAGACTCTAGAAAATTGGACGAATTGTTATTCATTATGTTATTGCTACGTTATATCTTGCTTTATATACAGTGCGAGTCAAAAAAAAATCGTTTTATATGAAGAAGTTCTATTCGTAGAATAGAATTCAAGCGATCTAATATGTGTCGCCCTCCAGGGTAGTGTGGTGAAAAATAGAACTAACTCCAAGGGTTGCTAGACTCGATAATTACCATAAAATAACACTAGATGTCACGATTATTAATACAAGAAGGATTAATAGAACTTTTGAGGTTATTTTACTTAAAAATATTTAATTTTAACTTAAATTAATTCTCGCATCTGTAAGTATATTTTTTTTTTTAACAATTGGGCAGTGGTACCCAGCAGCTAGCTCCCCCTAGCAACCTCTCCCGAACAAGAGAAATTAATCAATATTTACCCCAAACTACAGGAAATCTCATAGACAAATTGCGTATCACTCAATAGAGGGCGCTTTCGTATCTCCTTCAAACAAGCGAGGGATTAAAAATTACACCGCCGACTATGCATTTAACTTACATGCTATAACCCAGTTGCAAAGTAAAGTTAGTTTACGACTTCCAACTTTTAATTTTGACGAAGTTACAGCTTTCGTCGGAACTTGGAGGTGAAGATCTGGTTTGCTTTTTGAGGTGTTTTTTTTTTTGCGAAGTTGGATGTGTTTTCAGTGTAATTAAAAATTAGGTTGACGGCCCAACGGGGTATATCACCTTTTAAAGCTTGTTATGATCTCAGAAGCCTTTTCGTGTAAAGTGTATAGCTCATACTGTATATTTGTTCATATATGGCAATGCTAGTTAACGGACTCCTTGATGTGGAAAGCATATTAATGAAACAGTTGGTATTACCAGGATCTCAGATATTGTTTACTATTTATCTTTTGTTTATATTAACGAAATATGTTTTATTGTCGTTTTATCGTGTATTAAATATATTGGAATTCATCTTGATAGATATGTTAATTTATTTGAATTAAAAATAAACCTGAACTCATAATAAATGGTATAAATATAAGTTTATGTTCTAGCGTAATGACGAATTTCTTTGGTCTAGACTTACAATAGCCAATGATTTATTAATCGAAAACATTGTTATTTTAGGAATGAAAATGGCCGAACATTTAAGGCTGTACTGTACTGTACAGTTAAAAAAAAAGTTTCTACAAAAATTACTTAGAATTAAGTTTTCTTTAATATAAGTAAAAAACAATTAATTTAAATATGCCGATTAAAAAATTAAAAAATTTCCACTGATGTACAGGCTTAATATAATTTATGATTTAATAGTTAACATTTAAGAAAGTCTGAAAATGTATAATTTTTTCTTAATAATTAACAAAATTTAAAGAAAATTAAAAAAAGTAATAATCCCACTCAACCTTTACAATTTTTCAGTTGCCTGAATGATCACGAAATTAAACACAAGAATTAACAATTTTGGTTTATGTCAATGTGAAGAATTCGAAACTTAAAGTAATAAATATCATATAAATCAGTGCGTATTTGTAAACGTGAGCTTAAGTCTGTCGTTGCGTTTCAAAGCAACTGGCGCTTTTATTTATTTTTATTGTTTAAGTTACATATAAATAGAATAATTAATTACGGTGAACATTCGATATAGTCACCTTTAATCCAACAAATTTTCTTTACGTCATTTGATATAATTACATTAAGGTTTTTACTTGAAGAAAATAATAAATAATATTTTTTTAAATTATTTTTTTTAATGTAGTTTGTCTTACTTTGCAATTATTTAAAATTTATCGTTTTTAAAAATGGACACCCGAGGGTGACTATATCGTATTAGTAAGTAAAGTAAAAAAACAAGTTTTTCTAAATAATGTAATTATTTATTTTACTAATAGTTAATGAGTCACTACGTCTCGAGTCTTTTGTTCATATGAGGACTGATTTTTTATAACTTCGCGTATGCGGTTGCCCCCTCCCCCCTTCCCCTTCCTTGCTTAGCGCCCGTGTGCCCGCCGCACGATCACAATTGCAACTTCCAGGTTATTCTCAAAATTAAAGTTAACGGCGTACAAGAAATGTTGAAATTAAGGAAGTATCAAAATTGAAATATAAATCTGTGATAAATTGATATGTTGTTTCCTTTTATTGTGTTTTCAGTGGAATAATTCTGTGGTAGGTTTGTTTTCTTGAAATTATGTGCATCATGGAAATATGTCAAGTAACTCTTTTGTAATGACATTTTAAAGCGAATTTTGAAATAATTTTTAGATTTTTAAAAATTAATTTCCCAATTTTTTATTTTTTTTTTTTTAATCCGTGTCCCCTTCGAAACATCTCTTAGACTTTATTTTCTTATATCTAAGAGAAGAAATCACATTTTTGTTCTTAGGGAATAGTTCTTAGAATACCCTAAACTTAATTTTCAAATCATTCGTTTTTTTTTAGCCCCACCACCCCTTTAGGAAATCTATTGAATTGTGTCATGTATTGTTATTTAAGAAAAACAATGACCTCTTTAAATATGCATATTTTAAATTTCGCTTAAATTAAATGAAAATGAAGATGATATCTCGCTTAAAAAAAAAACAAAAAAAAAACAAAAAGAAAAAACACTTTAAAACGTATCTTAATAGGAAACCATTTTTATGTTTTTTTTTCAACTCAATTTTTGAATTTTTAGATTTTGTAGAACTCGTCAATGTTCGCGTTTATTACGATAGTACTTTGTAAAAAAATTAATTAATTATATTTAAAGTATTCTTTGGTAAGAAACAATTTTTCTAAGTAATGTTATTATTTATTTTAATAATTGCGTACTCCCCCCCGCCCCTCTATTTTGAAACATTGAAACCGGGGCAGTCGAACAGATGGAAATACAGTACTGTATTGGCGAATTTGGGATGAGTCTTGATAATTTATTAAATCTTACAAAATTTTAATTGGCCAATAATAATTTTTACATTGGGGCCCGCAATTTGTAATTAAGTAAAATTAAAAAGTAGGATTTCGGTAGGTTCTCAAAATAGGGACGACCTCCTCGTTAGATGTGAACTGTTATCCGACGAGCCGTTTTTTCAAATTTGAAAATAAAAAGAAGTTATTTGGGAAGGAAGAGGATCTCAATTTTTCTCGATTTTTCCGTTTAAGCGATCCTATAACGATGCATAAAAATTTCCAGTTATTGTTTGCCCTTTTTCCAAGTAATTGCCTTGTTTTTCGCCTTGTTCGGAGCCCATTCGCCTTCAAAAACCCACCGTTTTGACTGTTCCTTTATCTCCGGAGTATAGTAGTGCGTCCATGTTTCGTCCACAGTTACGAATCGACGGAGAAACCCGTCAAGATTGCGACGGAATCTCAGAATCGACCGCACGATTACATTTATTCTCCATTGAGAGCAAACCTGGCACCTACATATCTTGCTAAAATTTTTTTCACGGTCAATTTTTCGTGCCAAATTGAAAACACTGTACCTTGCGATATTCCTGTGATCTTAACCATTTCGCACACTTTGATTCGTCGATCATTCAAAACCATATCATGGATTTTGTCAATCAATACAATGGAAGATAAAGCAAAGTCTGGGCGAAATCGTAGCCAGCTAAAAAAAAGCTAAAAAATATTGATGCAGTGAGGCAGAGTGTTCGTGAACGTCCTGGCATCACTCGTCGACGCAATGCACAAGAATTCCGGAACGTCTCAATAATGCTTGTTAAAAATTCCCAAAACAGATTCGCTAAATGCAAATCTATTCCCCGCATAAGATTCAATTAACGCAAGGGCTACAGGAAAATAACCATGAACGGTGAGGTAAATTGGAGTATTCAGGTTTTGCAGCTCGCTACAGACTTCAGACTAATTTTTATGGCTTTGTTAATAAACAAAATACCCGCTATTGGGGGCACTGAAAATCTTAATTTCGCGACCAGTACAGTTGTTGCGCCCAAATTGTGGTTCCAACAGGACGGTGCCACTCCAGAAACGATGCAAATTTTACGAGAAATTTTTCCCAGCCAAGTGAAAAATGAGAAACTTGACCGACTTGAATATTTATCAATATTAATTTAAAAATACTTAGTTTTAAAAGAACATTAGGAGAAACATTAAAAACAAAGAATTTTGAATTTGTTTTTAAAAATAAATACAATTATATGTGCTTATAAGGATATTGAAGGACACAGTCTAAATGGTCTAATGATGACCATATTTTTTTCATCCATTATGTTGATATTTCCCTGACGCGACGTCTAGAAAAAAAAATGTCATTTTGCATACGTAACTACATCAGCAATAACAAATAACAAACATTTTAACCCCCACCAAAAAATAAAAGAATAACGAATAACAACAGTTGAAACTGTTTCCAGGATGGAAAACAATTAACCCTCATATTTGCCTTAAAGATAAATTTTATTTGAATTCAATAAAATAATTCGTTAATTTAAATAAATATTTTTTCCTCCAAATAATCAAGGAAATTGGTCCCCAACAATTGTATACATTGGACATGTGCCATTATTCCTCCAATAAATCCAATATCCACCAAAATTAGAAGCAACTACTACATTGTACTGCATATGGTTAACGACGATACGTGTCGCTTAAGCACGTTTCGTATAATATTTTGTGAATTAGCAACACAGCGATTATTACCACCGTAAGAAGCTGCTGGCCTTTAAAAACAATGGTTTGAAGGTACCAGTTTTGGAGTGGAATTGAAATTTTCCTTTTTCTTTCATTGCTTTCGCAACAATTTAATCTATGAAACCTTCTTTCAACCTTATTGTGATAAAATTTAATTTGATAAACACTTAATCAGCATTTCCCATCATTATTACGGGGAAATACCGTCGAATTCAGGGTTTTTATTTTTTTAAACATCGAAATAAACATTTCATCTTGACTTGTTTTATGACCATTATTCCGACAATGAGGTTACTGACAATACGAGAACTTGTTCCAGAAGGTCAATGTTTAAAGGCAGGCATGCGGGAAATATTTTTTTCGTATTTTTTTTTTTGTGTATACGTAGCGTAGGTATACGTTGTTAAAATGAGGATTAAATCTTCATAAAAATACTAATTTTTTTACACGAATAAAGGCAGCTATTGATTTTACCGTATTGCATAACAAAATTGAATGAGAATCGAAAGAATTATTGATAAAGAGTACGTCAGAAAAGGTCTTAAGTCATGAATTCATTTAAATAATAAAACGAAAAGCGTAAAGGTTTAATTAACTTGTAACCTTTTTCCTGTATGTATAATTTTTGTAGGCATCATGCTCTATGAATAACGAACAATGTGGTTTTCTTGCATACGCATGTGTTACGTGTTATTCAAAATATATTGATTGCATTTTCTTTATAAAAGGATAGAAATCATAAATAATTCGGTTCATTTAAATAAATTTATTAATATCACAAACATATAAAAAAAGGTAGCATTTTATTTAAGCTAAAATTTTTGAGATATACGCAATACTTGACATAGTTATCTTTACAAATAAATAAATTGCGGAAATTCTCTCATTTTAATCTCTGAACTGTGCACGAAGTAAGCAACGGAAGTAA
>LR736893.1:3399517-3444149 GCA_902654985.2 Oryctes borbonicus | reverse complement strand
TTCATCCCATTTTCGTAACTCGTCTTTAAAAATGTTTTCATCCCATTTTCGTAACTCGTCTTTAAAAATGTCTTCATCTTTATATCCTTCTTGCAACCTTAGTTAACCACTTTTCTGTTTCTCGAAGATTGACACTTTTCGCTTCGCCATCAATTTTTCCGAAGCTCATCCCATGTCGAAGCTTAAAACGACCAAGCCACCCAATAGAACATTTGAATTCCGAATCTCTCAGTAAACGTCCAAATTCTTCGGCCTTTTCCATAAGTAGCGGCCCGGCCCATTTATTGGCAAATTTGCACTTCGATGTTGAGAAAATTACTTAATTAACGCACTATCGATGTCAGATTCTTCACAAAACAATAATTTTTCTCCCACTTTCGTAACTTATCTTTAAAAAAGTCTGAAGTCATCCACAGTTTTTTGTTCGCATGATAGGTTACAGATAACGTTTTAATGTTTTTAAAACATCGCGGATTCTTTGATTTTTCCAATTACGATAAGCTTCCTTTTTTCATTTTTGTATTTGAATGTCCTATCAGGTAAAAGCTTCCGGTCTCATCAGCCTTCATCTTTATATCGTTCTCGCAATCTTGGCCACATATTCGTTAACCACTATCTTGTTTCTTGAAGATTGACATTTTTTACCTCGTCATCAATTTTTCCAAAGCTCATCACATGTCGAAGCTTAAAACGACCAAGCCACCTCCTAAAACATTTGAATTCTGAATCTGTCAGTAAACGTCCAAATTCTTCGGCCTTTTCCAAAAGTAGCGGCCTATTTATTGGCAAATTTGCATTTCAACATTGGGAAAACCACTTAATTAACGCACTATCGATCCTCCTCCTTCATCAAACGATTTCAAAATCTTTTCTTTGTTTTTTATTATTGCTCCCGCGATAGAGTTAACCAAACCAAATTTCCGGCACACCCCCGCTATTTTCCTTCCACTCTCGATAGCATTAATTAAGGGCCACTTTATCGTCCGACGTAAGGACTTTACGTTTACAACTTTTTTTTTACCCGGTGCCCCTGTAAAATGTCGGTAGTACGGAAATTCGTAGTAGTTATTGGCTACATATGTACGTATTTCAATTGTCGTTAAACCCGAGGTTCATCAGAATTTCATGCCGTTATATGCAATGTTTTTTAGGTTGTCTACTATAGGTCCAAGACGATTATGACGCTATACGCGAGTTGCCGCTGTAACCGATGACGTTACAAGCAAGTTGTACTGTATATGAAATAGTTGAATTTTTTTTTTCTTTACTCCTTAATGAATTAATAAAAAATAAAATAAAAAAATAAAAAAAAAATTCATTCAGGCAAGCAATTTTTGTCTTTTGGCTTTTTCCCTACCTCGTATCGTTAGCGAGTTATCCCCATAGATAGAATGGAAAATTTCTTCTCCGAAGAAAAAAAAATGCATAATACACACCTACAAATATGTAACCTACATGTTCCCAAAATTACATAATTTTTTGCATTTCCGGGTTCGTGATCATCCTTTGTGAGTCGCTTTAAAATCGGGTTTGGATAGAATGAATCTAGTCGTCCCTCACAAATGCCGAAATACCCTGAACACACGGACGTCGCAGCCCTCATAAGCATTACGAATGCGCTGCTCGAGCCGTCCAACTCTAGAATTACAAATTCCAAGAACTGTTAATTCTCTATTACAAATCCGTTTGATACTAAAAATTACACTAAAAATTTATAATTCTCGGAAAAATAAGGAGTACCCTTCATGTTACTTCAAGCACGTTAGCACTTGACACGTAGGTATGATCTGATATGTTACAAGAACACTGCGAGTTGCCATTTGAGACATGACAGCCTTGCGGAATTTCTTAAAACGGTTCTTGTGTGGGCTTCATAAGTGCTAATTAAACACCAATTCAATCAGCATGTTTTGGTAGATCGAAGTAACCTTAATTTGATACTTTATTTTATTGTACAGGATAAAACAAATATAATAAGATAAAGGCGAAATTTCATGGGTAAACCATTACGTAGGATCCCGTTGCTTTCCGCACAACTTTGCTTCTTTAGGAAAACCGCATTACCTATTGATGTCGATGGGTTAGGTAATAGGTTTCAAAAGAATCTATCTGTTTCTACGTTTTAGTTCTGCTCATTTAATCTGTTTTTTTTTTATTGCCTATAATAAAAAAAATTATAATTCTTCGCCTTGACATTTCGATAAATCACTTTATTGTTTGCTATTTTTAAAATATCTTAAATGATATCTTCAATTGCTTCATTGATTAATATAAAACCTCTTCTCTCATCGAATAAATTTTCAATAGATCTACCCTTTCAAGAGGTAAGTAAAAAAAAATAAAATGTTAATGTTAATCGTAAGCTACGTTATACAGGGCGATTTATTTTCGACTCCTGCCAAGAGTTTTCGCTTATTATTGGATATAGACATTTTTGTAAAGTTGCTAGGTTTTGTTTGTTTTGGCCTTGAAGAGAAAATGTTTAAATATTTTTTTCTGTAAGTAACTGCTCCTATGAGATGATTTTCCAAAAATTCCCATTAAACGTTTAACCCAAAAAGGACGTTGTAGACTCCTCAGCCTACTTTGTTTTTGTTTCTATATTTCCCAATAATGCTCAATTTTTCTATTAAAGATTCTAGAATTTTGTTTAAAAAATATTAAATTATCCTCTTGAATTATCACCAGGTTGTGGCCAAAGTTCTCCCTACCCGACTCCGGGGCAAATTTAATTCTGATGCCACTTCGCGTGTAGATTTATTTAGAAAATACAAGATTTACATAAACATTGCAAAAGTGAACATTTAATTTAGCATTTGTAAAAATAATGAAGATTGAAAATTAATTAGCCCGTATAGTTTGTACTCTCCATAATATTCACTTTTTTATGATTTTTTTTTTAATTTTTATAAATATCTCTATTTTGTTTTAATAACACAAATAAATAAATTTGTAAATTAAAATGTTGATTTTAAGATCTCATACAGTGACTGCTAGAAAATCGACCTCAAATGGAACAAGAAATTTGTAGTTTTTTTGGAAAAAAATAAATAAAATCAGATTACGTGTTTTTCTTCTGCTCCCGATAAAATTTCATATTTTTTAAAAACAATTGCAAAATCCATTTATTGGTTGAAACAGATTTTTTTTAAGTCAAACTAAAAAAATTAAAAAAAATCGTAAGTTTCAAGTGAATAATCAAAAAGAATCATTAAAATCAGAATCACTTAATTAAAATATAAAATTATTTAAATTAAAAATATTTTTTTGTGTCACATCAAATTTTAAAAAATAACAAAGAAGTCAAACAAAAATTAAATTTCAACGTGCCCTTCTTCCCTTTGAAAGTACAACATGGTTTGTTCACATATTGCTTTAAAATACGTCTCAAGATAAGGACACTTGGTGATTAGTAAAATGTTAAATTATCCTTTCAAGATGGTCAATATCTCTAAAAGATATATGTGTTAATAGATGTAATTTTTGAGATATCTCCATAGAAAGGAATCTCACGGAGTTAGGTCTGGGGGGACAGCGGATGATGAAAATCTTTCGATCCATCTACTGGGAAGAAGTTGATGGGAAAAATTACGAACTTCATCTATATTATGAGCTGGAGCACCATCTTGATGATACTGTTGAATGCTTCAATAAATTATCAATTCTCTTCTATTTGTGCTCGAGCCCAAAAAAATAAAACTACAGCTGAATTTTTTGAATTTCGATTTTACGATGTTTTTTTGTTTTTGTTTCGAATTCATTTGTTCTTTTGCTATTGTTTCGGATACAGTGTTCAATTGAAACTTTTTTTCGAAAAGAAGTTCGCGGATGTTCCACAACAGTCTGCATTACCTGAAGCTGATGGTCTTCTAAGGCAACCTAAGAATTATGAGGAAATTCAAATTTATCCTCAATATTAACCAAAATTTAAAAATTCTTTAAAACCTACTAACCGTTGATTGGGAAATGTTTGCTTTTCGTTGTAAATTGTTGCCATTCACCTAATTCTCCCCAACAATCAAAAGAATCCCTTCTTTGTCTTCTTTATTTAATTTTCTTTTAAGTTTCCATGCAAAAAAAAATCGAATTAGTCAGATTTCACGCGTATCTCCCTTAGATTCTAGCAAAGCACTTTTTGCTGCGTAATCTGCCACCTCCAGCTTCATTTATTTATCAAATACAAAATTTAAGCAAGTATCTTGCTTTGTTTTTGTTTTCTCCCATTTTGCATTGTCTCATCGAATCTTTTAATTTTGCTCGTCTCATCTCTTACAAAACACGGCATAACCTTCCTTTTTCAGCTCCCCTTCCTCATATTCTCTTTCTACCTCATCCTACGACATCAATGCCCAACAAAGCAGCCTATCACCCGACTCTGGCTTTTATTTCGCCAGCCAGATATGGCCGTCTTCCCATTTTCTTTTTCAAGTGTCCGTTTCCGAGGAAATTAATTTTAAAAGCATGTCTTTTCCCCGTCAGTCTCTCTCGGTTGGCCATGGAAAGAACGCGCGGCACAAGAAACAAGCGACGAAAGAAAAGGCCGAGCAGGCTAATATGATGGAAAGAAGGCAGGGGTGTTGGGCGAGGAGACGTCGAGAGACTACGGGGACCGGTGGTGGTGTGGGAAGAGGACAACAAGGGAAACACATCTCTCGAGGGATGAAAATGGAAATTTGAATAGGTGTCTTGTATTTTGATGAAAAAATCGGAAGGAAATTGTCGCGGAAAAAATGAGAAAAAATATAAAAACTCACCCTTTATAATGCTTTTAATTTAACGTGAAATATTTACAAACTACCTTATCTCTTTCTACATCCCTTAAAGCCGATAGCTCTAAGCAGAACACAACAAAGTTGGAAATAATTTTTCCTTTACAACTAGTAGATACCCCGCATTTAAGCAATCGCTATCAAGAACTCGAGAAAAACGATCATCTTTTCCGTTTTAACGACTTCCCCTCGTTGCAAACGACGAAGAGTCGGCTTCTCCGGGGAGGCCGAAGATACGAAGACGTCCTTCCCTTTTTTGTATAGGTATACGACTCGTTCCGAACAAGGAGAACAAGAGATACTCTTCTTCTTATACTTAAACATTAAACTTTTACGACGACGGAAGAAAACAAAAGAAAGTGACACTTGGACAAAAGGTAGTTAAGGCCCTGTTTTGTTTGGGGGGGAAGCCCGAGGAGACAAAAGACGGACGCGCTAGCAAAGAAATAAATGAATGCCGAGGTGGATAACGGGATACACCGAGCGGAACGAAAATATGCGGGGGTGGGGGATGGCAGTGAGGTAGGGGTTGCTATCGTCTTGTTCTCTCGTCCTCATCCTTACGCTTCTTTCGCCCAGTTACCGCCAGGCGCCTCCTCACCTACCGTAACGTTAAAAAGATATCACAAAAACACTATTTACATCCGTCGTTCTTTTGTTCAGCGGAAAACAAAGTATCTTTTGACGGCGCCGGTGGAATAGGGGTGGGAGATGGCGGTATGGTGTTGAGTTTGCATTACTTAAAGAGGGCATCAAATTTATTACTGGTTGTCGTTTTTTTTAAACTCAGAATTAAAAAAAAATAATTTTGGAAAACATCTAAGAAGGGACGATCTAGAACCCGGAAATTCAAAAAATTATGCAATTTTGGGAATGCGTAGATAAAATTGAATGGAAGTAATAAGTTATCGAACAAAAAGCTCACTAAAAGAGACTGCAAAGGTTTGCAAGGAGCACTTAAGCTTTCCAGGCAATATATTTAAATCTAAACGTACAATGGATTATTCTGCATGGCGCTGAAGCTCTCCTCAAAAAAATGTTGAAAACACAAGATTCTTGTTTGCTGGTGAAAATAATGAAAAAAGCACGCTCAAACCCAACAGAACTGAAAATGTAGCAGTATCGTCTTAAAGAGCAGCCTGTGAAAAATCGTAGATCCAAAGGACAGTTTCACATCGATTGTTTTTCTCAATTTTCTCAGTTTTGCTTGCTTTATCCCTCCCTATAAGCTCTCATATTTTCTCGTAGCGATAGGGGAACCTTCTCTTTTTTTTTCTCTTTTTTAATATCCATCTATGACCAAATCCCCACCCTTTCTGGTCACCCTCTCAATAAATTTCAAGATTCCCAACACATTACTTTGTAGGGAAAAATTGCGGCAAATCAATTAAAAATCACTCTACCTAAGAAAAATATATTACAGAAGAGACCGAAATGGAGGGGGAACGAAACGTGGGGGGAACATAGAACTGCGAAATAAAATCAATAAAAACAAGAAACTCATTAATTTTTTGCGGGACGTCGTCCAACTCGCGAATGGTGGCCTTCTTTTTCCGTTCTTCGAGAGAGAAATCGTCGCCCCCTTACCCCGCCGATTCCTCGGCGATCCCCCCGTGACCGTTTCGCGTTTGCGTCGTCGTCCAACCTTGTCCGAAGGCTATTCCCCCCTCGCTATCCCGTTCGCCGCTCGCCAATTTGCCGGGGCGCTTTTTCTTTTTTAGAGGAGGACGATTTTTCCAACAGTCAAAGATGCCGGGAAGGCGAAAGGGGTGGTTGCGAGGGAACGCGGGCGTAGAGGGGAGCGGAACGTCGGAGTGGAAGAAATAAAGAAGCGAAAGAAGACGGGAGAATAGAATACCCGGTTCTAAGAGTGCTTTTCGATTAGTGTTTTAATTTTAACTTTCTCAATTCTCGCGAAAGAAGGTGGACTTTCTAAGAGGGGGGCAGAACGGAATCGGGGAAATTTCGGGGTCTGGGAGGTGTGTAATGGGGAAAGGCGAAGGGTCGGCGTTTGGAATGAGGTGATACAGGACGACGTTTCATCTGTTTTATTTCTTAGATTTTAAATTGATAGAAAACGATGGTACAACGTACAGCGAAAAAAATGATTTAAGTTAAGTATCAAATTTAATTTTTGTAAAAGAAGTAAAATTTTATCAAAACTTTACATCTTCGGATCGTTACTCAAATGTTGAATTTTATAAAAAAAAAAATAATTTCAGCCTTAATTGGGGTAGCGCCACCCAACAGTGGTGCATTTAATTTAAAATAAATAATAAAAAATTTAATATTATAGCAAATCTGCATTCATTCTCGAGGCAACGAGCTCTCCCATTTCTCGCCGTATAATATTACTCGTATGACTTTAAAGAAGGCTAAAAAATACGTAACAAATAAAAAAAATGGAAAATTCCAGAAGAATTACAAGGATCAATATCTTACGTAAACAATTTTTTGTTTGGTGTTCATAATTGGAGTTATAGCAATTATACCATCACTTGTTTGCATACTGCCAAAAAGTGCAAATAATTCTTGTTTGCAATCAGAACTTATGGAAAATTAGCCCAATTATAGACAAACACCAAATTAATAGGTGCTCAGACGTAATCGTGTATGAGTGCACGTATTTATAATATGTATAAGTTGAAGGTTAAGTGTATGAGGGGAAGCCGCTTAAAAAATTTTAAATTTGTTTTTCCCAACTTGGTTTCAAAGATGAACGATGTATAAACATACAATCGCTCGCTGATATAATAGCTAGTCCCCCTTTTATCGATTCTTCGTCGTGCTTAAATTTTAGGGGCTAGAATTTGCAAAAAGACTTGGGTTTGCACCTCTACCAGATTGTAACTGAAGCCATGCCTTTGCTACTTGGGATCTTCTCCGATGAAGCTTATTTTTGATGTTGACAAATAAAATGGTCGTTTTTGGTGTGAAAACTATCCACAAGAGATTCGCAAGAAATCGTTCCATCCACGGAAGGTCATTGTTTGGTGTGGTTCACGACGTGGTGGCAAATGGCTAATTTTGGGACAAAGCCCCAAACTGCTCATGCATGGATTCTTATGTTTTTGGGCATATAAGTAAAGCGGGGAAAAACTACAGCTTGAGAAGGTTTCTTATTCTTATTCTTCTGCTTTAACGGAAGAAAAATGTGAAAACCTCTAAACCGATGTCTGCAGATCACAGTTGTGATTTTCTTCGATAATCGTTTCCTGCATCGAGTAGAGGTTTTGAACTAACGTGATCGCCACGACTAAATTGAGTGTTTCAAGCACTCAACTGTTCCTGTTAAGAAAGCATTTTTTAATGTAATGAACCTCCTTCATCTTCGGATTAAAACGATCCTGAAACTTTTTTTTCATTCCCGCAGCAATAATTTAAGAAAACTGCTCACCCTCAACCTGCGGCTTTCGTTTCTTTAATCTCTGCTGCCATGAGGAACCCCTATTCATTACCATAGATCACCCTTTGAAAAAACAAAATTTTCCATTGTACGCTCAAATTTTTTCAAACGAACACCAACGTTAGGCAAGTTTGGATTCTGCCAGGGTCACTTTGAAAAAAACTTAACACTGGAGTTTACTTAAAAGTCGTGCGTATAAGGTGGGCCAAATTCGATACTTTTAATAGGGAACTTATATTTCTAAATAAAAAAAGAAAGGAAAAAAAAATCTAATAGGGTAATAGATCAACCGACCTTGCCGGCCAATGTATCGGCCCTTGAGATTCCCGATCCAATTGTTACCGAATTGTTGGTTTAGAAACTCATTAATCTGGCCAGCATTGTGAGGAGGTGCTCCGTCATGCTGGAATTTAGACAATATAAAATAAATACGTGTATTGCTTAGTTATCATCCATAGCCATCTTAAAATAATGCGAAATGAAGAAAAACAAATAATTTAAAAATTGTTTAAATAAAATATCAAGTGTGTTAATATCATTGTAAAGGTAATTTTATATGCTTTTTAATTGCGTAAAAATATATAGGGTGTTCCATATAAAAAAGCACAAGTCTTGATAATATCTCAAAAAATAAGAGTTTAAAAAAAGTCAAATCGGGAGACCTACTCTTAAAATAATGTGAAATGAAGGAAAACAAATAATTTAAAAATTGTTTAAATAAAATATCAAGTGTGTTATATCATTCTAAAGGTAATTTTATATGCTTTTCAATAGTGTAAAAATATACAGGGTGTTCTATATAAAAAAACACAAGTCTTGATAATATCTCAAAAAATAGGAAAAATTAAAAAAAGGAAAAAATGAGAGCATAGGATCCTGCGTCAAAAAGGCCCCCAATATAGTTTCTATATAAATCAAGCATTTTCACAAATCAAGTTAGTTACAAGGTTTTTTAAAAATTGCACATTTTAAGAGAACGCTCTGTATCTCTTATATTAAGGAAGATATAAAAATAGGGATTTCACCAATCGATTTCTCTTTAAAATCGAGCTCCAGAAGCTTCGGTCAGTTTTTGTCTAATTTCTTTAGAAATACAAGTTCCCTATTAAAAGTATCGAATTTGGCCCACCTTGTACATAGGAAGTAATCTGAGAAACAGATATAGGCGCTTAGGGTTGAAAACATTGCGATTGGAGGAGTGTTGATTTTAGGCCTTTTTCCCTTCCGGCACCACTGTGCGGCACCGTTGAAGTTGATTTGCATCACACGTGGTTCCAACAAGACGATACTCTGTGCCACACTGCTAGTGATTTTATTGACGTACTGCGAAAACAGTTCGGCGAAAGGATAATTTCAACATATGCAACCCCTAATCTGGCCTCTAAAAAGTTACGATTTAACTGGTTCAAATAACTTCTTGTGGGGTTATTTGAAATCTATGTTCTATGCGAACAAACCACAAAACTTTAATGTATGAAAAATAAACATTAAACCGCTGCGTTCGTAACTTTAACCTAGAGTTATACGGTTCTTGCGGACACCAAATCAAAGTGGATTTAGCCCCGAAGAATTAACATTCCTTTAATGCTAGGAACAAGCCCTAGTTCCACTAAAACACCTTAAATCGAAAATATCATAATTCCCGACGCATTTTCTATCGCCCCTACGTTCAAATTAACCCCTACCTACATCCGATCTACCCCTTTTTTCATCTATAACTCCCGCTACCTCCGTTCCATTCCCCTCTTTTCCATCTCCAACCCTCGGCGGTCACAGGACGAAGATTTTTCTTATCCGGACGCTGCAAAGGGGCCTGTCAGATTCAGAGGGATGAAAAATGAACGCGCAATCAGGCGCGGGGGACGGCGGAGGGGTAGACGGAGGCCACCGAGGGCGAGTCAGCGGAATTGGCAGTGATTTTTTCCAGTCTCAACAATCCCCGCGTCTTGCAAGGCGAAATTTTAAAACGGAGGGCGGCGGGGAAGTATCGTAGGTCCGTTCCTCGAGGGAAATAAGCCGATGTCGTCGTCGGCTTTTTCCATTTTCCATCCCTCGTGGAGGGAGACGGAGGATAAGAAGCGGAAGGTGGGTTCCCCCCCTGTCTTCTTTTGTCCACCCCACAGGTTTTAGGAAATAGAGTCAGGTCGAGATAACACGTTGCAGTTTAGTATAATTGCTTTAATGTCTTCATTAGTGAAGGATTGCAGAAGCGTAGGGTTAGTATATGGGGTGCCAAGGCTTATGAGAATATCTTTTTTTTTTATTAAATTATTTGCAGTGTGATCATGGCTTTTTTCTTCATATCACAGGTGATAAAGTGCATTTCAAGACAAATAAAAATTGAATGTTTTCCGGAAAGACAATAACCACGCAGCGCCTTTTTTAACAGGATTATTTACAATTTATTATTTTGCAAAATGTTAGCAACAATCTAAACACTTCAGCGGCTCGAGGAACTGGAATTCCCAAGTCCACTCTTTACAAAACCTTGAAAACCACTCTTACAAATCGATATTTGCACAAGGTTTAAACGATGATACTTATCACCGAAAATTTTATCTATAAAGACGTGAAAATGATGTTAATCTTCCTTATCATTAATAACTATTTAAAAAAAAATTGTAATCAATGCGGTTTTTCCTGTATTCTGCTCGCATCCTTGAATTGTAGCAACCTTTTCCTAGATTATTCCACCATTTCGAGTCCCTTCTTACCTCGGCGAAAAAACCGCGCCTGCTTTCCTCCTTCCTCACTACACAAGAGACAGAAAATGTAAATTAGCCATTTTCATTTATTCCCGGTATTCTCTTGCTCCACTCGAGTCTTCTATTCCTTTTCCTTTAAGCGCAATCCTAGTGACTGCGCCACTTTTTTTCTTTTCCATCTTGGAGAACTCGCGCTATAGGGATCTCTTGCGGGGGGCGTAGTATAAAGTCCAAAAGAACCCTTTTCTCTTGCCCGGTCCCCCTCCTCTCCGTAGTTAAAAGACTAATGGGCCGCCATTCAGAGGGAATAATATATCTACTAAGTGCAATTTGTATATTTTGTCGGAGGATTATTCTTTCCTTGCGTTAGAGATGGTTTTCGGGCAGGAAGAACCCTTAGAAATTGCGTTTCTATAGAAAACGCGATGGCTGTGACGATATGTTAGGGTGATTCGGTTTCTTTATATCGCTCCGCTCGTTATCTTCTCTTGATGATGGGCTAAAGTGGCTGTTGATATACGTGCTTAGTAACGAAGATAAGCGCAATTGTAATAATGGGGTTTGTTAGCGAATTTAAGGGTTGCATTGCGATGATTTCGAAGTGTTTATTTTCTTTTGGGATTTAATACAGATCTCGTGTACGTTATCGTTACTAAAATATGCATCGTCTATGTATTATTATTGAGTGGAAGCTAGCTGAGGAAGTCAGCTTATGACATGATAATAAAGCTGAAAATAGAAAAATTTTTATAAATGCGGAAAATGCGGTGTGGGCAACTTTGTCTATACAAATTCCGCGAAATTTGTCCTAAAAAGAACGAAAACATCGCATGCACCACTGACAAACTCTTAATTAAGGGACTCAAAAATTCCAGCGGAGGAACCCATTGCGACACTAGAAACGTCCATGAAACTACAACGGAAGATTATATAGAGATAGTATGTAAAATTGGACGAGGTTAAAAATTTAAAAAATAACAATTGCAGCAATCATGTGCTCAGCTTTGAGGCTGTTTTGGCGCTTTTTCCATCGCAATCCTGACGTGTTTCTCCGTCCATGGACGAAACATGGAACTACAACACCTCCGGAGACAAAGGAACAGTCAAAGCAGTGGGTTTTCGAGGGCGAACGGCCTCTGAAGAAGACGAAAACGGTGAAATCGGCCGGCGAGGTGATGGCCTGGTTTTTGGAGGGCTTAAAAGAGCCGCAGAAACGCTTCGAAAAGCGTCTAGAGTTAAATTATGTTGAAAAATAAATAAAAATCTATTTTTTTCGATGTTTTTCTAAAGACTTAAAGACTAGATCCATTGTATTAATACATTTTGTCTATACCGTTAAAGATATTAAAATAGCTTGTTTTTTTTTTATTTATGGAAATAAAATTTTAAAAATTTAACCTGTTTCTTGTACTTAAATTCAAATTTTGGACTGTCTTCTTCCTTATGTAAATTAATCAACCTTCACAAAACTAAATTTAAATACAGACTAGGTGACAAATCAATGAGTTTTGGATCATTGTAGAAGGTCTTTGTATTCATATCAACTTTATGCCTATTTAATACGGCTGGACTAAATTTACCATTTTACAGAAATTTACATACAGAAACACCTTTAAGCAACACATTAACAATTTTTTAAACTTCATTAAATTTGAGCCTATTAAATTTATTTTGTTATTGCAATTGTACAACAAAAAATAATTTGTACCCTGAAACAAGATCA
Source organism: Oryctes borbonicus (assembly GCA_902654985.2). Classification (NCBI taxonomy): domain Eukaryota; kingdom Metazoa; phylum Arthropoda; class Insecta; order Coleoptera; family Scarabaeidae; genus Oryctes; species Oryctes borbonicus. The sequence continues at coordinate 3,431,546 of LR736893.1, read as the reverse complement.
ATGTATAACATTTAATTGAATCGGGGATTTTTTGAATATTTTGTTCCTTCGAGTAAACTCAACTTTAAAAATAATTTTAAAACCGTTGATGCAATTATCTAAATTTAAAGATTATTAATACAAAATATTTATTTTATGCTTAAAAATAAAATATGCGACAAAGCATAATTACATCTCGCCAATAACGAGGAATGCAAGCTGAAATATATAAGAAAACGGGTTTCATAGGATCGCATTTCGTCGCACGCGTCGGAAATTTGAAGAACTAGTTCTTTAAACGGAAAGGCGCGACACCGTACCTTATAAAACGAGATTCCGGTACTATTTTTTTTATCTTGCATTTCTCTGACCTAAAAAATCCGTATTTTTTAACAGTTATTAGAGACATTTAAGTTTGCGTAAGCCTGGTCGCATTGATTAACATTAGCACTGAATAAATTACGATTAAACTTTCAAATGGAAAAAGCTACGTATTTTTCCCTTTCTTATAAAGATCTTCTTACAAAAAAAAAGCAAGCGCACCAATGAGAATGTAGCTCATGTAGTCTGTTAAAATGTCTTCCAATTTTGGCGATATCCGCGACCATTACGGAGCAACATTGTCGATGAAATAAATAAATTAGAGCTGAAAGAGCCTTTCGATAAAAATTAAATGAAACGGAAATAATCTTTGAGATATTTGACTGTACAGGAAATGGAAATCATTCCATCTATTTGCCATTGTCGGACGGCTCTAGCTTAAAACTCGCGTTCGTTTTTGGCAGCCGCGACAAAATCTTTCTGGCGTCGTACCTTCAAGATAATTTAATTTCGTCTGGGTTTTCGATTTTTCTCCCATCTACATGAACAATAAGTTTTCAGCGAGAAATGCTGTTTTATAAGCAAGTTTATTGGATTTTTGTTTAAGATGAAATTAGAATTTGATGCATAGCACTGCTGTTGCTTGGTTTATAAGCGTTTGCGATGTCCATAGACCGCTTTCGAAGCTTTCTGGTGGCGTTTGATCTTCATGCTTTTTATTCTATGGTCTTCAAGTAAAAATGCCACGGTGTTAATGCAGTAAATATTTATTATTTTGGCTCAAGAATTCAAGAATATTTGAAGATTTAGATTCTTGAAGAAAGATCTTGAGGAAATTATAAATTAAGGAAATAAATTTAATGAACATTCACGCGCAAAGTTGCTACAAAGATGATTAAATTTCACAGTGCTTTGTAGTGCTTTTGATGAAAATACTTGAAATTTCGTAGCCAAGTTATAGAAGTTTCATGTAACAAGCACTTCGTCAAGAACATGCAGATTACTACAAAATTTTATATTTTTTTTACGACATTTTAAAATTGTTAAAGTATCGGCACACTCCGCATCACACAAGCTTAAGTAATCAGTTCGGAATAACCGTTTTGAGGATGCGTGGACCTTCATTATCAACCGGTATAAATGAGCGAATGATGTGATGAAAGAACTCTGATTCTGACATGCCCATTTATTCCTATTCTCGAGAAAAAAAATATTTATTTACAAGCATCTACTTCTCCATAGTTTCAGTTTAACATTTGCGTTAATAAGTTTTGGACAAATTTTGGCAGTGTGCCAGTATTTTAATGTTGTTTGCCGTATTACCAAGTTACAATGTTCTGCATCTTTTAGTTATAGAAATATGAAAACACGAAGAAAAAAGTAAATAATTTCGACGAAGTACCACTTACGAAGATTCCACAAGCCCTCGATTAAAAAAAAAATAATAATTTTTAAAGCATTTAAAGCACTCCCACCACTTCGTTTCTTTCACCATATTTACCAGTAAATTAAACAAAAACGATTTCGAGAAAACGTTCCGCCGAGGTAAAACTTTCTCGTATCTAAAACGAACGAGACCACACCGAAGCACCATCCTGCCTGATCAATTTTCCTACTTTTATTCTTATTTTTTCACTTCGCTTTCTTCGCTTCCGATTTTCTTTGTTCCAGCAGTTACCTGCCCGACCAAGAGCTCACCCCAATTATTACTACGCCCTTCGGTCGGGCGAAATTTTATGGATCGGAAAAATAGGGCTCTCGCTGTCGAAACTTTTCCGAAGAAGTACGCGGCGGTGGATTTTCGCCGAGGAGGTTGCGGGGGCGAGTTCGGCGGAGCAGGGGTAACGGTTTAGCGTCAGAAAAAGAATGGTGTTGGAAGAAGAAAAGTTTTCAAAGTTTTACGGGGTCGAATACTATCTTCAATGGGAGAAGGAGGGCGCGGGGTGTAGAGGGATGTTGGATAAGAACTATCGCTAATTCGTTTAAATCCTGCCCTCTTCGAGATAGTCTGGAACTTTTGCTCGTGACAGGTGATAATGGTGTTCGTTTTGGCTCTGGAAAACATCTTTAACGTGGAAAAAAGTTTGGTTTTTGTTAATTTTTGAACAAAATTTGCCTAACAATGGAGACACTTTAATGGAAGAGCATATTCAAAGATAAGCGGCAATATTTTACATTTATACCATGAAAACTTTAAGCTTATGGTCAAAAGCTCGTAAATTTTTTGTGATAGTTTCTAGTAGGACAAGGCATTGTGATTTACGAAAACTTCAAGACATTCCTCATTTGTTCAAATAGGAAAGAAAAAAACAAGAACGCTGCTTTTGTTTTTTTCCTGAAGTTGCATAATCGGCCGCATGAAAATCTTCTATGTTAGGCTGGAAAATGATCAGACTACCCTCGCAAATTGCATTGTATGGACCTTTAATGGAACCACGTTAGCAAGTAAGAAACTGATAAACAACATGGTTACAAAAGCTCTCATTAATAAAGGTTGCCGTTGTTTTCTGGATGTTACTCGCATAAAAAAACAAAAAGAAATCGAAAATTTATGGAAATTGAACCTCATTCTCCATTATAACATCGACCCAACAAATTTTACACTCTCACCACGGCTCCACCACCCAACTCCACCAGTTTGGCAAAAACTGTTCGCTTCCTTTTAACGCCGGCGTCCGCCCCCGCTCCGCGGAACCATCCACATCCTTTCCTATACAGAGCCATTTGAAAAGAAGGCATAATTTATCTCTAAGTTCCCGAATTAAAGGCGCTATCACTCTTACGGAATATTTAAAAGATAACTAGACCGGAGGAAGGCGACCGAGACGCCCTCTGCGTCTCGCGAAGCGGACCGATCGAGATAGAAAGTTCTTCGCGTCGCGGATCCCTACGGTTCCTTGGCAAGGTGGCAGTCGGGTGTAGCCGAGAAGAAACAATTTTGAAAAACGACTTTCTTTGTGTTTAGACCATTAAGGACTAATTGCGACGTTTTAATTTTGAAAGGTCTCCGCGTTTCGGCGGGGGAAAAGAACGCGCGCGAGGGTGAATAGGTTGTTGCGGAGATGTCGCCGACATCGTCTCTTAGCTAAGGTGGCGAAGGAGATAACTTTTAACAATCTTTCGGGATGAATGGAGCAAGGCAGCATCTAGTTCGCTAAAAGTGTTGAAAATTTATTAAGGGAGGAGAATATAAGAGGAACGTGTCGTAAAAAGCGATATCCGCTTACGCTGAGGGAAAAGAACAGTGCCTAGGCAATAGTTTTTGGTTAAATGAACGGCTTTTGGAATTTTTTGGTCACTAAATGGAATTAACTTCCTGCTTTATTTATTGCTGAGGCCTGTGGGCATCTCAATTCTCCGCGAGGATAACATTTTAACGACTTATTTGCGTAAGAGGAAGCCACCTGCAAGATGGGTGTCGCGATTGTTCACGATTGACTCCAAAGGAATACTCCTCGGTGAGGTTAGGGTGAATTTTAGGTTAAATTCGTAATTGTTGACGAAACATGGATCCCTCAGTCCAAACAGTGGATTTTTTCGTGGCCAATCGGCAGCAAAGAAGGCCAAAGCAGTTTTATTGGTCAACAAGATCATGGCCACAGTGTTTCGATAAACACGCGGCATAACCCACGTTGATTTCCTTAAAAGGAGTAAAATTAATAATGGCGGGTATTGTACTAACTTGTTGAGCAATGCTGTGAAAAAAAAACGACCATATTTGCCGAAGAAAAAAATTCTGTTTTATCAAGACACTTGTGTCGTCATGGCTAAATTCCATGAATTAGGATACGAATTGCCTCTGCGGCCTCGATATTCGCCAGATTTAGCCTCGATAGATGAGATATAAATTGGAAAAAAACGTTGGAGTAAGTGTATCGCCCTCAAAGCAGACTATGTTGAAAAATAAAATGAATTTAACATTTTTTTCTTGAACAATAAACATTATCATCTTCGCTAGGAACCTCACGTAAAATCTTCTGTATTTACATCCTCACCATATCTTTGCCAGGAAATAAGAAGGGTGGCATCTCGCGAAAGCTTCTCAGAATCTGTGATTTAAGGAGCCTAATCTAATCGAGATCGGTTTTTCCTCTAGTTGGGGACGTGGCGCCCCTTTTACTTCGTCATCTATCTCCTTTTTTCACGAACAGATTCCTTATTTAACTCATCGTCCTCCTACCCGATCCGGTAGTTTTTAATCTTCCTCTCAAGAACTGCATCAATTCCCCCTGTTCAGTGTTGCTCTGCAGGCAACAGACGCGATGAAAAACGCCAATCATTATTCCAACGGCGTGGAATGGACAGAAAATGGAAGTAGGGTGGTCGTAAGATGAAAAGGATTAAAGAAATGTAACGCTGTTATGTTCTTTGCAGTGGTATGAGCTGAGGAATGTATCGATTTTGATGTGTTTGATGAATGGCGCGGTTTCTGTTCGGAGAATATGTATTGGTGAAGCAGAAAAAATAGATGCGGTATTCTGCTTTAATTGGGAAATGAGTTAACTCAATACATTGCGGAGAGAAAACGATCATTTAATTTTTTTTGGTGGATGAATTTCACCTCGTTATTTTTTAAGATATCTCTTAAAGACAACAAGCTACGTGGTTGTTATAGTGCGTAGGATGGAAAAATACAAATTCAAGAAAAGTTTTATCTTAAATGTTAGCTATTGATTTTTGTTATTTTTAGGCTAATAGTTATTGAAGTTAATAATATATAATTTTAAAAGTAGAAAGTTAAAAGATGTTTGGTAAATGTGGGAAGAAGAAGAGTAACGATCAAGAAAATTATTTGAAACGTTGCTGCTGTATATGTACGACCAGAGATTAACGACGGTGACTATTCGAGTCACAAGTTTTCGTGGTATTTTTGTGTATTTTTTTGACTCCAATCGTGCGGTTTGAAACAAATAATTTTGTCGATTTAGTTGGATTGGATTGGGTTGGATTCGGTCGGTTGGTAAAAAACATGAAAAGGTTACAGAAACAAACGAAACTAAAAACAAAATGCAATTTTATTGAATGTACAGGTAAAAAAGACAAAAATAAATAAATAAAAAGTTATTCTGGCCTAATGTAACATACTGAACATTATATTTTTTTTTTCATCGAAAAAACCTCCTTTGCTGTTAATCACCGCTCGAACTATTCTTTTAGGCATTCTTTCGATAAGTTTCGTTAAAAGGGATTGTGGAATATTAATCCGTTCATGTTGCAGAATATTCCATATATGTTCTTGTGAAGTTGGGCATATTTTTCGGATCCTCCTGTCCAGTTCATCCCGCAACAACTCTATCGGGTTCAAATCTGGGCTTTGTGGGGGGCGTGTCATTACTTTCAGGGTGTGCTGTTCTTCCTGCTCCTTTAGATAGTTCTTGCACACTAACGCAGTGTGTTTTGGGTCGTTGTCATGCATGAATGTAAAGTTACGGCCTATTATACGCAATCCTGATGGCACTGCATGATTCTGGAGAATTGCAAAATAATTTTCTTTCCTCGTTACACCCCGCACTCTGCATAAATCTCCCGTCCCAGCAAAGGAGAAACATCCCCACATTAACACAGAACTACACCCTTGCTTCACTGTAAGCACAATGCAGTTCGGGATCACTTTTCGGTTTTAGATCTTCGGACATAAACTCGTCGATTTTGCCCAAAAACCTCAAACTTTGACTCGTCACTCCAAAGCACGTGTTTCCAATCGTCTAACGGCCAATCTAGATGAGAACGGGCCCACTGTAGCCGTTTTGCTCTGTTGCCCTGACGTAATAAGGGTTTTCGAATGGCAATGCGCCCATGAAGGTCCGCTTGTTAAAGTCGTACTCGCCGAAACTTGTTCTTCACGGCCGCGATTGACTTCGGCTGCTATTTGTGGCGCTGTTAATTTTCTATTGCGTTTGCTTAATAATACAATTCTCAAATCTTCAGCTTTTGTTGTTTTCCTAGATGCTCCAGGACCAACACGATTTTCTATAGCTCCAGTTGTCCGATATCGCTTTATGATGTCATTTCCTGTTGAACTTCTCATATTTATTTTTTCAGCGATTTGTCGCCCCGAATATCCTTCTTTAATCAGCGTAATAATCCGTGAACATTTTTCTACACTGGTAGGCTCGCCACGTGCCATTTCGAAGTAAATTTTCTTAAAACTTTCGCGCAAAAACGACAGACGCACACCAACACACGTTTAACAGTAAAACGAAGCAAATTTATATCTTTACGCCTGCGATAAATAAACAAGAGTGATGCTGCGGTATATTTCCTAAATGTATTGTTCGTTAATAATCCCCAAACGACCCGTTTCAAAAGATTGGTACTTCCCAGAGAAATTCTTGGAATGATAATAAAAGGGACTTTATTGTGGTTGTCGCAATATTTCCACTTTACATAATAATTTATGGCTTTAATCCCATAGAAAAGAGTGTATGCTTAATATTTTTCTAATTTTATGTATTAATAATTGTATACAGTGTGATATAATAAATTTTTATTGTATGACCGAACTTCACTGAACGGCAGTGTATTTGACTGAGACGGAAACACTGACTTTCTTCTTCATTGAGGAGGTATGAATGTAGATTAGATTAATACCCGAAGTGGTCCCACTGCGACCTTTCCAGATCTATTGTGGTTCCTCTCTTATTAGATCAATTGCATTAGCTTTGCTTTCTTTGCTAGATTTAGCAGTCTTGTGAGTGATCCCTCTATATTTTTTTGGGTGTTCCGAATCCATTTCGGAGAGCCGTACTCCTACATTTGCACAGCACAAGGACGGCAGTCTCTTCTTCCAGCTGGCAGAATTTACACAGATTACACATGTGCTTCTTGAGGATATAGTGTCTTTGTTAGCGGACCCACAGATTTCCTGTCTCTGCTTAGTAGGTTCGCTGTAAATGTAGGCCGGTGTCAGAAGTTGCTTGACCTGTCTCTGACTTGGAATAACCTTCCGCCAGCCTTTACGTTCCCTTGATGGTCTTCGTGTCCTTTATCCAGGCCAGGGTCATCTTAGTTCGGCTTCCCAGCCTATTGAGTGCATTCATGCAGTCCCACATCAGCCTGTTGGGAGTCTAGCGTTTTTATTACTGCTTGACTATCTGAATAGGTAGCAACAGATCGATGGTTATCTGCTTGCCGGTCTAATTTTTCAATACACCCCAGCACTGCTACTATTTCGGCTTGAAATACTGTGGATTAGATTGGATTAGATTTTCTAGGTCTACTCCCACAAATCCCGATTCCGACTCCATTTTCTGTCTTTGAGTACCAGATGGATTCGGCCTTTATACGCGGGCCTTTTTTCCACTCTTCTCTATCTGGTATTACCGTTTTTTAGGTATGAATGTAGCCCTCGGCTGCCCGCGGCTATTGATCAAATCGCTTGCCAAAATGTGAAACATTGTAAACCTACATAGCTCAGAATTTGCTAGTTTAAGAAAAATTCAGCCGCTTTAGCTAATTTTCCGATTGCGTTACTCGTTACGTGAGCAGATAAACAACAACTATGATGATTGACGATGATGATCCTCAATTTCAAAAATTTTATTGTATTTTGCTTCGTAACTTACCGAACGTTTAAAAAATGCTTGAAATTTACTTCGTATTTCGATATAAATAGTAAAACATGGACTTACAAGTAACAACAAGTAACATTATTCTGCGTACAGTAAGTCTAGAAATGTTTTACAAGTAATAAATTTCCATGCCCAGGTGGAGTACAATTTACGTTATTATTATATATTAATTAATGTCGCCCATTTCTTGGTATAACGTATAATTAATTTTTATTCAATGCCGCTGAGTACAGCAGACAGGTATTAAAAAAATAAACGGTATATACAGCGAGTTCAGCGAGGAATGGAACTTTGTAACAGCTTTCTTTCAATTTTAAAAGCCTGCAACGTATTTGTGATAACTTTCCTTGTGACTGCTACAAATCTTAAGACGAAGATATGCCTCTGCGCCTGTATAAACGTTTATAAAATTCGAAGAACGAACGAAGATAAGTTTCGATGATTATCATACTTAAATAATACGACAACATCCTTCAGTAAATTGAAAATTTGTTGCAAATGCGCTGCGGATGCTAATAATCGAATAAAAAACAGGGTCACGTGTCGACGGATTTAATTTAAACAATAAAAAGATAAATTTGATTTTTCTGAATAAAAATATGACTTTTAGTTGCCAATGTTTATTTACCTTCATAAACAATGATTCAACGTACAACATAACAAAATATTTACGACCTCCATTTCGTTATTAGTGCACACAAAACGTAGAAAATCTTGAAATTTAATTATTTGCTTATTATAGAAAAGTTTGTCGAGACGCGCGATTAGCTTCGTTTCGATGGCTTCTTCCGTTTGTACTTCTCGCGTTTGCATGTTTTATCTTTTACTACGTTTTAGCGAAATGAGATTTATTTTCGAAAATAATTGTTCCCTTCATTTCACTATGAAATACAACCGAATAAGTCTATGTCCCAACGGCCATCTAGGGTTTCAAAGATTTTAACCGTTTTTATGCTAATCAATTTTCCCATTTTTTTTTCATCCTATGTACATTCTATAGTCTTCCCGGAGGGATACAACTACGTATATGGATTATTAAAAGGTACCATTCCACGTTGACCACAGGCATCGCGTGGTATCCCAACATGGGGCCACATTCAGTTCGCTCCTCGGGCGAGCTGGAACACTTCGGACATCACACAGAGTCTAACCAATAGCTAATTGCCGCATTTACATGAAAATAACGTCGACATGATGATTTCGTCGGTGCTTTCTGCGTTCCGCTCGATTCTGCATAGATCCGTGCGAGTTAGGTACAATGTGTTAATTTTGTTTTATGTCTCAACATGGTCTTTTTAATAATAAATTTTGCCCAAAATCCAGCGTGTAGCTACTGCGTATCAGGAGAAATTGGTTCTAAACAAAAAATATTTATTTAAACGAAGCATAAATGGTTATAAAGAATGAAAAAGGCATTGAAACAATAGCAAGAAACAATATGCAATTAAAGCACCTGCTTGATTAGCTTAATTCGAATCCTGAAGAGTTAATCACCGCTTTGCTGCCTGTATTATGTGCTTTAAATGTTCCACGTTATGTTGTAGTTCAGCATAAGCAAATTGTTTAAGCCTTCCTCAAATGTAAAAAAAGTAAAATTGGCATATCTGGACTGCGGGGTGGTTCTGGATTAGTTTATTCATTTTACCTCAAACTTAAAAGTTATTGAGTTTCGTCCATTTACGGAATTATGAGTTCCGGAGAGCCATCATATTGGAAATATGCAGAGTTTGCATAAATCAATGATAATTCGTTAAATTCTTAAAAAAAAAAAAAATAAAGCTGGATTATAACGTGGTAGGACCTTTATAAAACATTGACTTTGGGTGGGAACCGTAAAATTTAGATTTTTTCCACCCAGTTCCTGCAGTGACGCGAAGCTATAGTGCCATTGATGGCAAATGGTAAATCCGTCTCCTTCTGAGAGATTTTCGTGGGTTTTTCTCTGCAGATTTTAGTATTAAAATAATCGCAGCGACGTCGTCCTTGCTGTATCCCTTTTTTTTCTTAATGTTAGTAAAACCGAACCCGTTGACCTTAAGAACTCATACTTAAAACATTGCCGTCTTCACCTGTACCATAGCATTGAAGGAAATAAATTCTTTGACGTAATGTTAACATTTTAACAGTTCAATTAATATTTTTTTATAACATTATAATGTTGCTTAAACAACCTGTCGAAAAGGCTTCGCCTATTCAGATTTTATCACTAAATTCAGCAGTTAACGTTTTTAGCTAAATTCCAAAGCACGTTAGAACCTCAATCAGGGGACGTAGGGTATAATGTCCACAGCTTCCGCTTTCTCTCTAACTTTAATTCGACGGTTGTCTAGCACCGTTTGGTGAACTTTTCCGATGTTACCGGTAGTGGTTTTTGGCCGTCTCGAATAATTTTCACCAGTCAAGCTGGTCAAAAAAAAAAAAAATTTAAACATGGTGGCGAACATGTTTAAATTTATTTGCCCAAAATCTCACCGTGGCAAATGATGGTGTAGAATTCTCGTAAAAAGCGTCCATCTCGACTTGGAACTTTTTCCAGAAACATTGACGGAAACAAACGAGTGCTAAGCAATAAATAGGCAAAATAACGTCTAACTTCCGTAAGCATTTGATACATTTTGCTAAAGAACCTTCTTCACTTATTTAACATATAAATAAAAAAATGCAACATAAGTCCTCCTCATTGTAGTAAAAGCTGCGTTTTATCCACTGATGAATTTACCTTTTTCTGTATTTCCTAACCTCGACGTTTATACGAATACCACGAGCGGACCAGCGTTATCAAAAACGCGTACTTAGACGAGCGAAGCATTTCAATACCTACCTGCCAACAATACCAAGCGGAAATTTCACAAATAATAAAGCAACCAAAGGAGGAATATTGCAACCAAGCGGCGCGAGATAGTCGAAAGAAGAGGACGGCGAATAATATTTCATTTTCCAACGGACGTTGCCAAGAATTTTTCTTTTATTGTAATTTTTCCCCTGATAAAGATGAGAGACCTTCTCTCTCCGACTAAAGAGATTTGTTCTGTCTCTTTTTTCCTTAAGAAAAGAAAACAGCTCGGTCTCCTTAGTTCCAGTTTAACATCCTGTTGTACAGTACTAGGAAAAAATATTTGAACGCAAATTTTCAAACGTACAAATGATAATGATGATGATCTGGAAGAATTGTCTATGAGGAAGAGTGATAAATATTTAACATGCTCTATACTCCACGCCAGCGGCTCTCAAACTTCTTTTACTCGGCAACTCTTAGAAGGACTTCCGCAGAATTTATCCGCACAAATTATAAATTATCGCTATACAAGTGCAATATGATAATAAAAAGACTTAGTTGGAGATTAACGAATGTCTCTAATGCATGTACAGCACACGTAAGGCAAAGGTTTATGTAATAAATTCGATCTTGGCTGTTTATTAAGTACGAGTCACGGCTCATATTAAATGGTGGAAACTTTAATATTAATTTTGATTAATTTGTAGTTTATTGATTACGACTTTCGCCATTTTAATGCGAGAAAATGGATAAAATTTTCCGATCAAAAAAATTTGCTAGTTTGTTAATTGTTAGTTGATAGCATTTATTTAAAGGTATCATTAAAGATAAATTTAATTCCACGTGATGATGGTTCTGATGAATTTGAAGATAAATAGACAGAAATAAATAAACAGATAATTGTAGTAAGTAACATAAAGTGATGTCAGAAGATGCTTGTAAATGCTGAAATTATGTTTTAATTGCAGGAAAAATCACAAGTTTCACCACAATTAATATTCATGGCATTGGCACCATGAAGCCAGCAACAGGTAAATTTAAATACATAAAGAAATACATTTGCGTTAAAACTTTAGATAAATTTAGATCGTAAACAACATGTTTCGGAGGAAAAAAGTGAGAAATCATTGGAGTTGGCAATTGTTTCCATTTCATTGTCACCTATGATCATTTTTGCTGTGGCATGAGATTCCATGTTCTGTGATCACCTTCTTGACCACATGCAACACCATAACGTTAAATGACACCGAAAATTTTGATGAGATTGACTGAAAAAATTTTAATTGACGCTGAATCTTGCTGTAGAAAGACATCACATCAAATTAAGAAAGAAAAGATGAAATAAAAAAGCAGTTAATGCCAGTCTTTCCCACAATTATCGTTGACTGGACTTATATTATAATCAGGAACAACATGAAAACTCATCAAACTCTCAGACTACTTTCCCATCAAAGAAAACAATCATTTGTAATTGGCTAAATGTGGTAGCAACTGCCTCCGCCAACTCGCTCCGTTGATTCGTAACAACTCCCCCGGAACGAATAGTCCCGATTCACTGTGCAGTAACAGTCCTGAAGATGTCCCATAAGAGAGAGGGTGGAACCTGCGACAACGACGCGGTTCCAACCCGGAAACCAAGAATATTGTATTACTGGCAACCGTGGAAACCTATTCTAACACCTCCTAGTTTGCTTCTTGTATCTGTTTCATAATAATTCACGTTACAGACTTAAAAGTGCTGTTATTGGGAGTTACTAAGTAATTGTCAAAAAATAAAACAAGGTTGTAAAATAATTTAAATTTTTTTTAATTAAGGCGTCAAAATTTTGCAAGGTGTCCTCTTGTGACTCTAAGAATTGGGCCGAAATTTAATGCATACGCCTTGTAACAGTTTCTTATCTTAATCCTCTCCATAATCTTCGGCTTATACCATGTCAATATTAAAAGATCAAATTACGACATATTGAAATTTATTTATTTAGAGCTGATACAGCCGCGATTCTCGCTCTCGTCCTCGTCTCGAGGTAATGGGACTTGCAATCTCGTCTCGGATTATCGATATTGAGAGCGTGTGGCGGTGGTTGGTATTTTAGCCTTATTCTTTTTTTTAACAGCGCTTTGTTAATTTAATATTTTTTTTTAATTTAATTTAATTTCTATTTTGAAGAATTGTGCGTGTTTCAATTGTTTTATTTCTTGTGGTAAATTATTATATTGTGCGATTTGGATTTTTTTTTGTATTTGTTACAGATCGTTTTTTTTTTCAGTTTTTATATGTTTATACGTTCAATTTCTGCGCTACTTCGTATCCTTCTGGCATTGGCGTTCTTCCGTCCAGGCCATATAATATATTCAGAATCTTGTTTTGTTGCCTTTGTAGTTTGTCCACGTTCTTTTTCGTTGCGTCGCTCCGTGCATTTATCATGTAACTCACATTGACTTTCACGTGTATTTTGGTATTATTTTTCTTATTTTTGTTATGCCAGCTATAGCTACCGTGTTCTTTATTTTTAAATCTTTTACGTGCTCATCCCATTTTAGATTGTTTAATATCGTCAATCCTAGGTGTTGTTTCCTGAACGATTTTCTTTTATTTTAATATTAAAGATGGGGGGTTTTCAGTGAAAATCATGTGTTTTGTTTTCGTTTATTGTGAAACATCATTCTTCTAATGTTGCTATATCCTCGTTTATATTTTGCTGTAGGTGTTGTTCGTTTTAGCTTGAATAAATGAAGTATGAGTAAAGTTTTTGTAGCAAATACGTCATTTGTGTACATTACGTATAATATTGGAGGTAGGTTTCCACCTTGGGGGATTCCGCATTTCGCAGTTAGTTCTGTCTGATAAGTAAGTTTGTATCAAGCGGTTTTCTATGTTTTGTATGCCTAGATTTTCTAGTTCTTCTAGCAGTTTCGATTTTCTTCTACTTCAGCCTTTATTCCGTTTAGTAGGCAATTTGCGGCTGACGTTGTTCCAGAATTCCTTTGAATTGTATATTGCCGTTTATGTATTATGTTCGTTCTTCTTCAAATATTCGCTTATTTGTAATTTTGTGCTTTTATCCAAGTTTTTATTTAAAATTGATAGCAGACGTTATTGGTCTATAATTTCCAGGCTGCAATTTGTTCTCTTTCTTATACGCGGGTAGGATTAACGCTTTTTTCAACTTAGTTGGGCATTGTCCATTTCTTAGTGTATTTTTTTATTTTTTCCTCCTTTAGTTGCCTACGTTTCTTTTTTCTTTCACTTTTTGTCGTTATTGGTGTTTTTTTCCTTTGCATTTACTGCAACTGTTGGTCTGGGAGCACTTGTTTAATTTATCTGCTACTTTTTTTGGGTCTATTGTTATTTTCCCACTTTCTCTTTCAATCTCTGGTATTTTGCGGTTTTTCCTCTTTTTGTTTAGTTCCGTGGTTATTATTTTCCGAGTTTTCGACGCGTCTTTCCAATATTTTTCAAAATTTTCCGGCATAATAGTTTCTTTCGGCGCTCTTTATAGCGTATAGCTTTTAGCTATTTGTTAGTTGTAAAAGTAAAAGAAGAATTTGGTTGTATTAAATGCTCAAAGCGATCTTCAGTTTCAATATAAATCCTGATTCGTCGTTTCACGTTGGCAAATATGTTGAGGAGGTGATGAAGCAATGTTCGTGTCACAAACATTTCAAATTATTTCGGTAAATTATTGTATCTTGTAAGAATTTTTCTGCGTGAAGATATTATCCAAACAGCAATATTTTTCGATTGTAATGGTTGCTTTATCACGACGAGTATGGGTTGTCGATGGACCATATGGGCATGGTTTGTTGATAAAAACATTAAGATGGAAGCAAGCTTCGTTTGAGTGGAAGGATTTGTCAAATTTGTTTGTTTTATTTGCAGAATAGTTATGAATTAAATTCATTTATTAACCATTATCAAGGATTAAATGGATATGTTTTCATTAGTAATAAATAAAATAAAAAAAAAAAGATCCAGAGGTATTAAATCTGACCCATTCGTTTCATAACGTTTTCTTCCTCCAACAAATAACAATAAAAAAAAAATTACATTTGTTCCAAAAAATAATAAACAAAAGCATAAACATGTATCCATAGCGTTAAGACGCTGGAAAAATACTTTTTCCAACTGCTGTAGATACAAGAAGCAATAAAAAATTGCATGCCCTTCGAGACGGTCTTTTAAAAGGGACGCGGGGGATGCGAGAGGAGCCGTAGTGGGATGAGGATCTCCTCCGCTAAACGGAAAGGGTTAATTTCGTCTCATTTTTAATTCGAAATCGCAGAATAGAAGGAGATAGCGACAGCTGAAAGCGGAAAAAAAGAAATGGCCAATAATAAAGAACTAAGATGGCCGACGGGGGCCGACCCCCTCCCACGTCGGAGCCTCCCCCGCTCTCGAAACTCAAAGCAATCAACTCTTTCCGATGTAAATTCGCCACCCACCCTATTTGGATACCCCTATTTTATTCTTTCACCCTACTTTTACACTTCACGAAAGGGTCGTTTATTTCGCCGGGCTCGAAAGCGCGCGCGACGAGGATAGAATCCCGTTCAGTTCCGATAGGCGAGAGAGAGATGCGAGATTTTAATGTCCGATTGTACAGAGCCAGTGAAATTTTCTCAGTTTTCTTCTTCTGTTATCTCGGGGAGAGTTCTATTGATTTCTTTGTTTGAATTTTAAAATGGTGCTGTTGGTACAGTACGGCTTTTACTATTCCTTTAAAGACCTCTTCGTCCACCCCCTTCTCCTGCCGTCCCCGTTTTTTGCCTTCGTTTCTTCCGAGTTTCTCGGCATTGCTTCTGTTTGGAGTCCGAACGTTTCAAGTTTACTGAATTCTGCGAGGTGATCTTGAAAAGGGAGGTTCGAACAAAGTATCAGAATATTAAGTGTGGATTTAATAAAAAACAAATAAGAATTTCCAATTTCATAGATGAAACCATTTTTATTTAAAGGAATTAGCAAATTTTGAAGAAATTGGCGTAATCGCAGGTGAAAACAACCCTTTTTTAAATGTAAAATAACACGGTAATACGGAAAACAACCTAATTTTCCTGATTCTACAAAGAAGAATGTTCGATAAGAATTTTTGTAAAATTACCAATAATTTGAGATGCTCCAGTAGAATTAGTTTAAAAATGAATAGCTTACGCCAGCTCACAGGTTTTTGCTACCAATTACGAAAAGGGTTTTTTTTTGGGTTGCTAGATCCGAAGTTGTTATCAAAAAACTTTGGCATAAACGAAGACTGCAGTACATTCAATTCTGCATGAAATTTGAATTTGACTTGGGCACAAAAAAAAACTCGTGTCAATTGGTATAAAAGAACGCTCAAAAAATTCAAGAAAGGAACTTAAAAACATCGCGACATGTGACGAAATTTTGATGTATTTATAGGAATTTTAAGCGAAGCAACAGCTAATTGAAGAGGCGCTTCCAGATGAAACGAATCGAACAAAAGCTCATTCACGAAGCACTTTCAAGGAAACAATTGCTTGTTCTTTTCGTTGTACTGTAAACTGTGTTAAAAAACAGTTAATGCTGAATGGTACAAAAAATTTTTTTTTGCCAGAAGTCATTAAAACCATGTTTTGGAGATATCGCCTCAGAGTGAAAAAGATGTCCCGAGAATTTTTCTTTCATGTTTTTTTTTTTGTAAAAGCTTCAAAGGCATCCTTTGTATTAATGTGAGTCAGCTTCTTCTATTAATAGCTAGCGATACTCCTACTTCATTCCGAAACTCTTTTTATGGCTATTGAAAGTGCTTCAAGTCCCCATGAAGAGGTTCAGCTTATTCGACACCCACATTTCCTAAATTTTCAGGGGAAAAAATTAAACCGTAAATCAAAAAATTGGACATTTTAACACTCGTTGCAACTAACCAAAATTTTACAAACAACAATATGCCTTTCTTAAGCTTGGCTTCCGATAATCTTGGAAGAACATTCTTGCAAGTACCTCCCGTTGATCAGGCGCATTTGCAAAATTTCTGATCAAGCCTAGCTTAATGTGAATGGATGGTTTTTTCATTCATTCATATTACTTTTTCCAAAAATAAATTCATCTCTAGCTGGCCATATTTTTTAATGGTGTAATGGAGCCCTCCGGATCTGCTATTTTATAAGCATAGAAAACAAGAATGCTTTGTACATCCACCTTCAATGAAGAACATTGTTTTACCGTAAATATACCTCAACACTATTGGTCGGAAGTATGATATTCTCTCTCTCTCGGAGTGTTTGGAAGAATCACACTCGTAGGCACCTAGATAGAGTAGTTCGCTTTTTTCTGATTTATTTGAAAAAAATAATATATCTCGGTTATTTAACATGCTAAAGAATTAATATTTCGCCCTTCGAGGCTGCCGATGGGGCCCCGATGGCAGTATTGTCATATTGTGGTAAATTTCCATAAAAAAAAATCGATGAAAGAATTTTTTTATTTTACAAAAAATCATTCCTCCATCGGTAATAAGCCCCATGTTAAAAGAACACATAGCGCATTACCGCTATGGGAGAATAGATTTTTTTGTTAAACATTGCGCAACACATGAAGGACGCCGAAATTAGATACCCTCAAATTAATTAATTAAAAGCGTAGCTTCGTTGGGAGAATTAGAATTAGACCGAAAAGGAACACACTGTATGTAATAAAACACCGCGCGCAATGCAAAATTCTTCTATTTTAAGTAATAAAGAATTCCGCATTAAAATATGCAATTCTTACATGATCGGAAAGCAAGGTCATATTCACCATTACCATTGTTAGCAGACTCCCCTTGAATGTCAAAGGAACGCCGATTATTTCGTCTTCCATTTCCTTGAAATACATCGCCCACAAAATTTATTTTATACGCGAAAATTTAAAATTCAACAAAAGATCGCGGCCACACACAGTACTTCACAAACATGACGAATCTCGCTTTAAACATTGCCAAAACACAACTAAACTCTTTCGCACATAGCGTAGACAACGAATCCTAGATCTAAACTAAATAAATTCTACGGTGATGTAATATTCGTCATACGCGAGGTACGAGGCCCTAAGGGTCAGCTTGCACCGTACCTCGTACGTCGATCTAGGGGTCAAACATAATTGGATCCTATTCGCAACCCTTTCCTTTTAGCTGAAGGACAATACGTGTATTTGTCTAGATATGTGTAGTGTGCAGTTGAATTCTCCCAAGACTGGTCAGGCAAGTATGCAAATGACTAGCAGGACAATAGGGATGAAGGGTGAGAGAGTAGGTACGGAGTTTTGCGGAGGTCATTATTATTATTTCTATCGGAACGGACGCTAGGTTGTATATCTATATATCTGTGGGCAATGCTTGTATTAACACCCGAAAGGAAGTGCATCTGCTGGATTTAAACGAGAAAGTGCGGTTGCTAAGAGAGGGTTAATTGAAGCTTTACGGTTTCCTCAAATTGCGTAAATTAGCAGCTTTTTAAGCTCTACTAAAGCGAATGTTTTGTGAACGCGAGTTCTTATTGGATGTTTACGTTACTGAATTCATATTCACCCTGTATAGTATCTTGAGCATATCTGCAGTAACTCGCTCCTGGGTTTTTCCAACATTTTTTAATAGTTTCGTTTTTATTTCTTTATTATTGACACCTTTAAGAAGCAATAGCCGTCCTATGATAGGCTGAAAAACTGAGTTATCTGTACGCTTCAGCTTAAGTAATCCTTTAACGATTTTAATAAATCGTCCTTTATTTCAGCGTTTCTCATGTTTAAATGTTGAAAAATTTGGTGCTTTGTTCCCTTTTTCAATTTCTTCTTCCCAATTCGCCAACGTAAAATTTATACAAGCTTTGCACGTATGATTTCTCGTGCAACCTGCTTAATCCCTTATTAGGTAAAGTAAAATATACAGAGTGTTTTCTAATTAAATTATTACGAGATTTTCAATATTCAACAAATACTTCCTCCCACATATTTATCCTTCTAGATCTTACCACCCCCGAAACAACCCAAGATCTCCAATCCATAGTACAGATGGACCCCTTCATTACTAATTCTTAGGAATATTTAAATTACAACGTTGGAAGTTTTTGTCGGAGCAAAAAGTGAGCTCGCGGGGAGGGGGTAGGGTTCTTTTTCTTCTTCAACCGGGAGAAGCGAGGCCTAAGTCGATGGCTTTCTGAATTCTAGACCCCCTTGTCGCCCCTCGCAACCCTTCTCCGGCTCTGTATAGTAGCACCTCGACATCGTTCAAGTGTTCGGGATTGAGTTTTCCTAATTAAAAGTTTACAAAAGATCCGCCGTTCGGGAGGGTGGGGGGTCGACCGGGTTGAGAGGGGGTGTGCAGAAATAGCCTGGGAGGAGGAAGAGGAAAATAAGGTGAAAAAATGGTTTTAGGGATTTTTTTCGCTGCTATTTCTTTGGGGGTTGGGTATTTTATTTATTTTTGCGATAGTTTTGTTTGATATGGTAAAGGAGCGAATGTTGGAAAAATACGTAGATGATGAAAAATTTCTTGGAATTTTTATTATTTTTTAGAAATTGTAAGGAATAATTTTACGAAGAGATAGAATAGAAGTGAAAACACTGAAGAATATACAGCGTGTTCAAATTTTGAGGAATAATTACCTTTAGAGCCATACGGAAATTAGCAATTAGAATTTTATTGCGTCATTACTGGAAAAAAGGGTCTCGGTCCAAAGGTATCTGCAGCAAAATTTCATTGAGGTTACTCAAGACTACTGAGCGGTGAAAGACGTACGTTCAGGTAGATTTCAAGTGGACGAAGGTGTTCCAAGAGAAACAGAATTATCAGCAAAAGCTGGCCCTTCAAAATCAACATTTGGTCGATACTTGAAGAAAACGGATTTCATTCAAAAAAAGCCTCAAATCGATTCGCACAAGCTTAACGCAGATTTGAGGTTTTGTTAAGAACGGCTTTGGTGGAAAATCGTAGCAAGTAGTGAGAAATTGATTTTTTTACACAATCCAGATTAAACAAATACGTGGATTGCACGAAGGGAAAAAGCATCTTTCGTGCTTCATTAAGACCGATTCGGACAAAAATTCATGCTCTGCGGTTGGTGGAATTTTGAAGGAATTTTCCATTTTGAATTGGTTCCTGAGCGGAGCTGTAAATTGAAGACTGTATTGCTAAAAGCTCGTTACCCTGCACTAATTAACAGGAACTAAATTTTGATGCACCAGGATAATGGTCCAGCTCACAGATCCCGTTTAGTGCAGCAAAAATTTGAAAACATGGAAGGAGTTGAAATTTTGCCTCATACTTCACACAGTTGGGATGTTGCTCCATTTGATTAGGGTTGTTTCGTTCAAGGGCGTGGTGGCAACTTTAACAATTTCGAAGATGTAGAACACGTTTTTGGCCAGCAGAGTGGTAACGACATCAAATTGGCCGAAAATTGGGCAAGTTACACAAAATTGTATTTCGAGGAATAAATGTTTTTTTACTTTTTTTAATTTTTGGTTTCCTTTAATTAGTGTCCCTCAGCACCAAGTCTGTTGGAATAGAAGGTAAAGAAGATGATTTTATTTGTGCGTTATTATATTGCATTATAAGAAGCTGCTGCTTCAATTTTATTTAAACAGAAGGACAATATTATTTTTATTTTGAGTTTTGATTGATATCTGTGGTTGGAAGATTTGATACATTGCTGCCATAATAAAATGATCTACTGTGTTAGAAGCTAGTCCGAGTTGGTGAAAATTCGATCGATATCTTGCTTACTTTAAATGGAACACACAATTGCAATATTAGGCCTAAGCCTGTAGATTTACCAGAAGAATATGATGAGAAATAAAAGCAAAATAATCAGCTTTGTTTGCTTAAATTTCAACTCAAAGGTTATCTGGAGATCTTCGAGTATGCATCTGCTTGCAACTTGTGACGTTGTTAAACCATCAATTTCTTTAAAAAATGTTTTGAGCTGCGACCACCTTCAAGAAACCTAGAAAATTTGCCTTCAAACGAAGGTATTTCAAGAATCGCTGGAGTTATTGTAAAATAGTATTGATTCTAATCAAAATTTGATAATAATTTATTCTAGGTTGTCAAATTTATTTTTGACCAACTTATAGAGTAGATTTTGACAGAGAATATACATTTTAGATCCTCACATAATATTTCTAATTGTTGAAAATTCTCAACCTGACATCATTGTAATCGTGACCTCTTCCATTTTTAACTCGTTCTTCTTTCCCAGCACCATTTTCCTACCGCCATCCCCCGTCCCATAGCCTCCTCGTCCAGAACCTACTCGAACAACTTCGCTAACCATTTCCAATTATATACAAAATTAAAATTCATCCCGATGAATGAAAAAGCGAATAAAGACGTGCCCAGAAGCGAAGAAGAAACGAACTCAGACGAGGGTTTCTATTAAAAGTTTTTAAAAGATTTCCGGAGACTTGCTGAAGTGGGGAGAAAGGCAAAGCTGGGGGGAGGAAGCCCCCGATCTTTTTCTTGTCCTATACCCGATCCCCCGGGGGGTCTTTCGAGGCGTCGGTTCGGAAGTCCAGCAAAGAGTAGGCACCGGTTGCAGGGGAAGGGGGATTCGGAGAGGGGGGGATCAAGCGGACACTGCGTCATCTAAAACGCCCGGCTGGATGGATGGAAAAGAAATAAAACGACGGCTTCGTCCTGGCTTCATTAAAAACTTAAATTAGAATAAGTGGACAGGGTTTCTTTCCAGCAATTTATCTGGAGGGGGCTTCAGGCGAGAGACGGAGATGAAGGTATAAGCTTTAAGATCGAAGTTTTTTGCTTTCAGAAGGCGCCAGTGGAAGGTGGAAGCTTTGAAAAATAATTGGCTTTTTAATCAAGTTCTACATTATTGAACTATTTAGGAATGGAGGTTGGTTGTTCATTCCTTCTTCTGCTGTAAATTTAACGTAATGCTCTCGAATTTTGAGTACCATGAACCGCGAAGGTGGCCATTCAAAATTGCATGCGTTCGAACAATTCTCGAAACATCATTTCGATTCTGAAGGTGGGATGGCTTTCAAGGCTTCAATGGCTTGGCGAGGTGATAAAAATCCTTGTCCACCCATTTTTTATTCGACAATGGCGCCATTTAGCGGTCGTTTGGAAAAAGACGTGGCCCTCGTAGCATCTCTAAAGTAATAATTTTCTGTACAAAAACTTATTATGCTTATTTATCTAAAACGCAGAGAAATAGACGTATTCGTACATCATAACCACTCCTCCTATTCACAATATTAAAGCTCGCACGGCCTGCAGAAAAAAAGTATTCCATGACGAAGCCCTAGAAGCAAAGCATCAAATGAAAAACGGTTTTAATTCAAGATAGCGGACTTCTTTTTTTTTCTTTCGTTTTTTTTCGCCCGTTTCGCCCATTATTATTCGTCTTTTGGGAGCTCTCCTCGTCCTTATCTATTCCTCGGCATCCTATACAGCCTTTGCTACGTCTTTCGGAAGGGGTCGGCCGTCCTCTTCTTTCTTGAGCGTGCAGTAGGTTTTTATAAGTTCCGCCGGGCTTTATGGGTAGTCTTATTAATAATTTCCTTTTCGTTGTATTTTATTTTCGCTGCTCTAAGAGAATTTTTAATCGAGTAGAAGGAGGATGGATTCACGGCAAAATTGTACAAAGATACGCTGTGAATGAGACGTTCTTTCTTTTAGACATTATTACGCAATGTTTATTGATTAGTTACTAGCATTGAAAGGATTTTTCGAAAGACGCCAGCAAGGGTATTGTATATACAAGGTGAGACAATTACGTAAGAATTAAATTTAAGATCAATCGATTTATAGCATTTACTTACGTCTCAATCACAAATTTTTTCTACTTTTGTATCTTCTTGCGATTTTTCCATTCAATGCAGGCGTCCAAATTAAGTCTTTCTTGATCGAATCGAATCCATAGAATCGATTGCTACCACTCCCAATTCGAGCTATTTCTTTATTATCCAAGGTACAACCCCTAAATGGAAAAAAATCGATCCAAATTGAGTGTTTCAAAAGCTACAATCTACGAATTGTAAAAATTTGATGCTGGAACTGTTCTCAAATCGACTAGTTCGTTGAAATCTTCAAAATGAGTCTCGATTTCTCAATTTTCGAGCTGTGGACAAAAGATGAAATTTGGACAGAGTAAAGAAATTCTAAGAATTAATTGATTAAAAAAAATATCCCATGGCACGCCTAGCGCCCTACTTTCCTGAATTATTCATCTATTTAAAAAAAAAAAAAAGAATTCTCCGAACCACCACCCACCAAACACCACCAGTTCCACCTCACACCACCGACCCCATCTTTCAGTTCCTCTCGGAAACGTTTCCTCTTCTTCAATCCTGCTGGCCCCTTGCACTCCGCCGATCCCCTCTCCCATCCGTGAAAATCATTTATCACAACTTAATTGTCTCTTTTCTGCGTTTTGTACTTTCGTCCTTCCATGGCCTTCTCTGTACTACCGGCGCTCGGTCTAGAGCCATCGGAGTTTTTTTCCTAGAATGGACAATTTATAACGGTGGATCCGGGGTTTTCGGAAGGGAGAGGGGGACGGGGACGGTTTGAAAAATATCGTCTTCCGTGACAAATGAAACTCGTCTTCCTTAAAGTCGTTATCTAGAATTGGGGGTGTAGTTTTGGGTTGGGTTTTTTGCGATATTTTTCAAGAGGACTGGGACGGACTAATTGATTTGGGGAATTTAGGGTGACGTTCGGGAGTGTTGGATGTGCCTAAATTTATGGAAAATGTTAGAAGAAGCACTACTTAAATTTATTTAAAAATTTTAAAAATTCTATCAATCATACGATTGTTCCGAATCTGACCAATTAGCGTCGAAATATTTCTTTTTTTTTTCAATATTCTTTTACGTGTTCTTCAGGTCAAAAAATCCCTTTTGGATGATAAATAAAAACAAAATTTTGTTAAAAAAAGATTTAATTACTGAAAATAGAGCTGCTGCCATTGGGCAACGCCAGCCTTTAAAGGCTTACTCAAATAATTTGAGAATTGTACTCGAGAAAGGTTGGTTATGAAAGAAGCGGATTCTAATTTCTTCGTATCTCAATAACCGAAAGAGATAAGATGCTGTTACTTGAACCCCCCATAGTACTTCACGAGCTTAATCGAAGTAGTAAGTATCGATCCACCATCTTTAGCGGTGCGTGAGTTAGAGCTTTTAGAAGTTTGGGAAATTTTGTGTTATATTTTTAGGCTTCAGTAGGTGGTAGTTCGCAAAAAAAAGGTGCTAGCTTTGTAAGGCTCACGGAAACGGATTTCGTGAGTCCATTTTAACCCCAGAAATTTAGCATTAGGTGATTTCAGGTCAGTAGACTTTGGAGCATCGTAAATGAAGCTGTGTGAAGTTTGATTTTCGAATTTGAGTGGAATTTCTTCAAGATTTTACCATCTTTGATTTATGAACTAAAAGCGTAGAATAATCGTTTCTAACTCAAGTAAACATTAATTAATTGAGAAATTAAAGAGGAATCCCTTGAAAGCTCGCCTCCTTTGAGGCACCAAACATTAATATCTGTAAAATTTCAGTCCAATCTTGTAACCAAAACATTCCAAAAACGACTTATTTAATCATTTAAAACAGTCTCTACCGGATAAAAATTCAAACACGAAGAATCTCCCGACAGATTAAACATCCGACACGTCGCATAAACAGCTAATTATCCCAAACGGTCTGTATATCTTGCGATACCCTTTTGGGAACATCTGCCGGACAATAGAAATTCAGAAAAGCCGTTAGAAATGACCGTCTAGTAAAAGGTAATCAAAATACACCCTTATTCCCTGCACCCTTTAGGTCCACGAAAATTTTCTCACACTGGTCAGACGAGTATGCAAATGAGGGGTCAGCATTTTTAAAAAAATCATTTCTGGCGCAACCCTTTGTAAGTTTTTGGTCAGACCGGTTTCGAAAAGGGCTGTTTGCGATGATGCCGTGGATCTTTCGTCTGTGTCTATTGTCTAGGTGGACGTGATGTAAGGTCAGCTTATTGCAAGGGCGTCTAATGGAGGTAGATGCAAGAGAAAAGGGTTCATCAGGTATAGAGGAAACGGAAGCTAAGGAAGATTATCTTTTTCTTTTCTTAGGGCGTTCCGTTTGTTTTTATTTTAAATAGGAATAAGTTATTTTAACTGTTTTCTAGGGTGTGGATGAAAGATAATTCTTTTATTTGAATAATTTAGAGAAAAAGAAAATAAAATTAAATTTAATTTATTAAATAATAAACATAAAACATATTCTAAAATAGCTCCTTTTTATCAGATCTGGGAGAAATATACAGGGTGTTAAAGTTAAAAGAATTGAAGTGTTGTCGAAGAAAGTTGGGACGAATTCAAGAGAGAACACGCTGTATACTTGGGGATGATTTTATGTTGTGTTGAACATTCTTTCCTAAATCGCTCAGGATTTCGACGTATCTCAATTTTTGGGAGAGACTCATTAAAGGAACTGTAGAGATCTTCATGATTTTTGTTAGAAATGATAACCATAAGCCAACAACAATACTGGTTAATGCTCCGGTGATGGTTTTATTTAATCCTTTTTTTCCTAAAGTTGTCACGGTTATAAAGGTGCAAGGTTTGGAAATTATGTCGCTTCTTGGACGAAAACATTTAAATTTTGCAGTGAAATGCTGCTAAATGCTGGGTCTCTAATCTATTGAAGGACGAAACTGTAATACAAAGATAATGATCGTCATAAAATACCGTTAAAGTGGAATTTGAAGGACAAGCTTTTTATTGAAGATGGCGCAAAGTTTTATTAAAAGGTTGTTTAAAAGAAAGAAGAATTGGAAAAATTAACTTTTTCTTGTAACTCTGGCAATCGAAGCAATATTTAATGGTGAATTCTGTATTTTTCAAAGAAAAAAAAAAATGAAATAATGAAAATTCAGACTCGTTCCAGAATTAAAATTAAAATGTAATCGACTATCCAAATCTCTATTTTGTATCGTGTTTGGGGGGCTTCCTAAATTTATTTACTAGCAAATGTGATTAGTGAAATGCCGCTGATTTAAAGCGATTTTTTTTTATCAAGTTGTTATCACCGATTACAATAGTTCCAGGCCTTGAAAGCACTTACGTCCCGAGCGAAATATTCTTCCTACAATCGTCCCAAAATTTACGAAAATTACGAAAATGCGAAATCTTATTGTGGAATCGAATTGAATAGCTTTTGTTTCAAAAGCAAATGAGTTACGTTAAATAATACATATAAACAAAAATTACAATGTTTGCAAGATAAAACAAGGAAATCCAGATGTATATCGACAAATTTGTTCAGCAATTAATTCATATTCCAACCAATTGTAGCAGTTTCGTTCAATTAGGTACTGTTGTAAATTAGAATTAAAAGGCGGAAGCCCGGACTCCCGATTGTCCATTAAGAATTCTGGAACCTGCAATAATTGGTGGTGATTTTTTTATAAATAAGTGTGATTGGGTTCATTTTTAACGATGTTGTGTGAGTTAGAAGTTTACTTTTATTTTGAAAAATTTTTGGATAAGTACAAGGAGAATATAGTAAAAGTAAGTTTTCAAAATTCACGACAAGGCTCACAGTAACTTAAGCCAAATAATAATATTTAATAATAATTAATAAAATAATAAATTTTGCTTAACCCTATCCAATTATATGCTTTCTGAAGCCTAGCGCACGTATAATTAATTTGATCATTCCAGGTAAATTAGTAATCAAAGGAAATAACCAGTAGGTTACATTATTTTAATTTTTTTTTAGTGTGGCGACAGCCCAACGGGGTGTACAACCTTTTTTAAGCTTTTCATAACCTCCGGAGCCTTTTAGTTTGTGTAAAGAAATGCTTTTTTCGTGCTTTGTTTGTGTAAAGAAAAGATTTGATTGTTATAGTTAACATGTTACATCCTGGTAACTACGTCTCCGATGCTTTATAGAAGTCTTCTGGCGTTTACGAATAGACGATTTAATGGAAATGGAGAAAAGCATTATTAGTTAAGCCAATAGGAATAAAATTCTTCGAGTTTATGGCTTTGCTGATAATTTGAGTTCCGAAATCATTCCTTATTAGATCTTTAAATACAGCTAAACAAATAGTTGGAACTATTTATTACACTAGCAGAACTTATCCTTTAATAATGAATACGCTTCAACTTTGCTTGCTGGTTTTAAATATTCTGTCTAGCACCAAGGAAACAGCTGAATTGGGTGCTATGAGCACTGCTTTTGAAGTTTCGGAAACAAAGTGTCCAAAATGCTTCAAAATTTCTTTTGATATTTACCGCTAAACATGGAAACAAGCAACATGTCGTAAATAATAAAGAATATCAAGAAATTATCAGAAATATTCCGCCAAAAATCAATGTTCCTATGTGTTGCTTTCGGCGTAAACGTAGTTAAAAAAATGCGTAATAATAAAATAGAAAAATATTTTTATACATTGAAAGGACAGGGATTAGTCTGTCGCTTTTGCCGACTAAAAAACGGCAGAGCCTGGGCATAGAAAACGATAATTGCTATTATTTGTTTTTTGCGAAGCTGTGTTAAACAAAAAAAAAAGGAAGCGGTATAAAGGTAACGCGCGTTTTGTGGATCGAATTAAAATGCAATTTTACACCTTTTTGCTTTGTAAAATAGGCTCTTGAAAGAAAAATAAAATCAATTTTTCTTTAAAAAAACGAATTAACTTGATTACAAGATCATGGACAAGGTCAAGGTGTAACATTAATATACATTTGATTATTTTATAAATTTTAAAAATTTTAAAAAATTTTGCGGATGAATAAATAAATAAAATATAATAAAAATTATTAGGAAGAAAATAAATAAATTTAATTAAATTTAAAATATATTTCCCCTGCGTTACAATTTAATTTAGGGACATCTACCTCTCACTAGCCAAATTAATATCTTATAACTTTCAACTCCTTACCTGAGGCTTGAACCTACTCTCTAGCTACGCTCCGAACCCTTACTTAAAATTCGTCAGCAACAGATGGCAACCATAACCACCCCTAGCGATTTTTTGCATCGTCTAAAAAAAACAGGGCACGGATACATTTGGGGTGACAACGTTCCCCTTTTTTTATTTTTCGAGGATCCCTTATTTTATGTCTATTTTTTAGAATCATGGCTTTATTTATATTGTTGCTATTAAATTTAAATATTATTTATAATATTTAAATTGTGAAATAAATTTTTGTTTAAATAATTTATATTATGCCGGGCGGATTCTTAATGATAAAATCCCCAAAAGGCTCTTCTTACTGAGTGCGGACGATAAAAACTTTTAAGTTTTAAATGTTTCAGCGTTCTAAAGTCGTATAAAATCTCTTAGTTGCAAATTTCTCTCCGTAAACGAATTAGATTGGCGCATATAAATTTTTAAATTTTCTTATTTTTTAAGGAATTTCATATCTTGATTGCAAATTTAATGCACAACGTTGCTTTTATTCGTAGACAGCTTTAAAGGTAATTATGTTCAACGAGGAATATCTCGAGAAATCCAGGGCTCGAACGGAATAACCTAGCGAAACCCCACCCTTTCATCCTCTACGTGTATAAGATCCCCCGGCCGAAAGCGAAGCCTTACATCTCGCAGCGTGCAGGAACTACAAAACATAAATTTAATCAAAAACAGAAATTAGAAATTCAATCTCGGCTAAAGGATAAGAGCTAACCCTTAAAACTACCCCATTTTAGTTACTCTAGCAGCCCGGTGCTCGCCTCGGCCGGGTTCTACCACACCCTCTAACCTTTTCTAAACTCATACCCTCCCGAAAAGGGTCCCGCTCCTCCGTCCCCTTTCAGAATTTAAGGGGAAGAGAGAGACGAGACTCGCCTCCTAGTAAAAATACATCCCTTTAGCTGGGAATTTAGCCGTATATCTCAGACGAATCAGGCCCTTACGGGGACGGCGCTTAAGGTCGAAGCGGAGGCCTAAAAATTACTCTTCGGGTGTTATACCTAAGACGGAGTAGCTATACTTAGTGCCCTATTGGTCGCTGCAACTGTTACCCTTGGTAACTAAAGGCGTGGACAAAATGTCAGGAGTGCGAGGGGTAAATAGGCTCCCTTCCTAGACGTATAACCACGTAGGACGCGTCTTAGAAGGCGATGGTATTGCGCAGTGAAGCTTTGCATAGGTGATAGTATTTTTAACGGTGGAAAAATTTAGGTAATGTACATCAATTGGCAAAAGTATGAAATCGGTAATGAGGAAGCAGTTGTTTAGTGTACTCATATACAGTACGTTCTATTTTTACAGAAATTACGAAAAAAAAAAAAATTTATGCAGCTTTGAACTTTGCAGTAGCTGCAGAAATTGGCTTTTTCAGATATTTTTTTAATAAAGGTGCTTTTCTACTTTTCTTCGTTACTTTTTTTTATCAGCGAGGTGCATCGGCGCCTCCTTAGGAAAATTACAGTTTTATTTTAAGGGAATTACGTATTCACTTTGCAACAACAGACAATTTTTGCATTATTCCTGTTACTGCTTATGACCGTCTACGTCTTTAGTATAAATATGAAAAACCTCAAAAAATTCAATTGTACTTCTGATTATTTTTGAGGAATACGTTGTAAAAGTAAAGAGAAGCATAAAAACCAAAGGAACTTTGGAACCTCTAAAACCGCTTGGTTTTGGAGGTAAAGAGCCTTAAAACAAATCATTTCATAACAATCCCTGGAATCTAAACGGGAAATAAAAGGTATCTCGTTCTATTAAAAATATCGAAGTTCCGGTTATGACTTCCGATATAACCGGAAGTAGATTTTTAGGTACTTAAATGATATCTTATTAAAAGCCTAATTCAATAGAAATTAGCTGTTGATTATTTAGGAACTGCCAACTTACACCTAAAACATTGAATAGGATGGGACAAATTAAAGAATTATCACATCCTGTTGTGCAGCATCGGATGAAAATGTGAAATAGATGGAAATTGAAAGGTACGCCAATGCTTTTGAAATGACGATTTGCCTAATTCCATTTTAAAACAAAACGAAGTCGATGCTGGTAATGTGAAATATAACAAAATCAAAAAATTGGCATTCTTTGTTTTGCACCGTTTTTTTTTTTTTTTTTATGAAAAAAACCACTACAGACATATTGGATCATACTTCATTGGAAGGAATAATACAGTTAGGAGTGTCACCAATTAACACGGGAAAAAGAAGAGGAAGAAAATAAATTTCTGGTCTAATGGAGAGATATCCCATACGTTAAAGAATTTACGACTGGATAGCTATCCTACTAGGCAAAAACAGAAACAGAACAACCTAAACCTGGCAGTGTAAACAACATGAAGATTTTTCTAAAGAGAATTGCACAAAGCTAGCAAGAATACGGCTCTCAGAAGTGAGCTGGAAATATCCTAACGGACCACTCACAAGGCTATTAAGTTTGGTGAAAAAGTTAAACCTAACGCAGATCATCTAGAAATTGAGGATCCGCAATAGATCTGAAGAAGAGTTCGTCGTCATCCCTTTTTTTATGTAATTCTCGAAGTCTGCTTGTTTGGCTCAAAGAAATCCTACTTAATTAAAAAGAAACAACGGGGCTGGTAAAAATGATCTTATCCAAGGTTAACATTTTCTCTGTTTTTCTTTCAACACCCAAGCGCGATAGCAATAGATTAAATTAAGATTAAATAAAGCAAATAGATTAAACAAGAATTTTATTCTCGCCATTTTAATCAGCGTTAATCATCTAATTTTACGCTCCTGAAAGTTTCTCAAGTTAAATATTAATCATTCACTTCACCGAATAAAAAATGTAAGAAGAGTTGTTAACATGAGAAATGCATCCTTACAGCTTTAAATAATGTCTGAGCTTTGTTGGGCATTGTGCATGCTGGTCACTGGTTCATCGGCCATCTTTTGGTTTCTACCATGGTCAATTGTAAAAAGGCGCTAAGATGTTAATTTAAGGATTTAATTTCCAATAGTTTTAAATTAAATTCAAATTGTTTCTCGGTAAAAATTTGGAAGCTCCGTCTCGTAGAAACCACGCAATATATCTCACGGCTAAAAGGATACTGGAATGGCAAACTGTTTTGTCATTGGAGAAAATTGGAAATAAAAAAAATATGGCCCAATAAGCATGCCATTTAGTAATGGCGTGATCCTTTGATCAAAACAAGGATAACATTGTTCTCGTCGTGTAGTCCTTCACATCTTACTGTGTCACTCTAACTTAAGCTATTGTAAGACTTGGTCCTCGTTTCTGGATCATCTTCTAGAATTTCCAAAATAATGGAGGGGTCCTTCCAGCATTGTTTCTTTAAATATCTTGAGCCCCCCTTTTCATAAACACAACGAATAAAGATAAGAATTGTTTGCGAACCTCATCGCAACGAATTTTTACAAAATTCAATTCTTTTTAACCAACAATATAGTTCTTAAAATTCAGCAAAAATGAACTCATTCTCCCTCATTTTACTTCGTCCATATACTTTTGCGTGTAAGTGTAGCTCCTCCGTAGGTTAGTCGATATAAGGCTTCGGTCCCGGTAAAGTTGGGATCTCGTAGATTTGAAAACGGCTCAGCGGTAGGTCTTCGCTTATTTTGTTTGTTTTACCTTTGCCGCGGATATAATGGAATATCGCATAATTACAGTTCGAAACTGAGTTTTGTAAAACGAGCTGAGTAATTCTTACGACCGTTATAATGTTTGCTTGGAATATTATACGTACGGTTTAGGTTTTGTTTGGGTTAATTGAAAATTAATGTTTAGAATAAAGTTGTGCAATATTCTATATCTACACGTAAACTGGACGAGGGTGGGGATTCTGGGGGGAAAATACAAAGGAAATAAGGGAGGTAGTTTGGATATTCTATAAATAAGGCGAGTCAGGGACAAACTAATACGTTATTACGTTATTAGGCCCAACCTAGTTTGGAAATTAGGATTTACGTTGAAACTATTGAGGAAAATATTGTTTGTAAACTCGCTATAGCACGTTATATGAACAAATATTGTTTATAAAAAGTTATTTGGGGAGGTCACAATGAATTTTTTGAATTATGCGAGAAAACCCTAGCTTCTTACTGAATTCTGGAATCGAATTTCTGAGTGCATTTCGGTTTCCTCGTTAATCCAATTCTGCAATATTTATGGAGCGATTGCAGTTAACGGCTCCATAAGAAAAAATCTCACGGAGTAAGATCTAGTGATCGCGGCAATCATCCCATAACATCCCTTCTTCCTGTCCAACTCTGTAGGAAAAATTATTTTAAATAAAATTGCTGGAACTAGTAGATTATTGTCTATTAGATCTTTTGCAACTTGCTCATCGTTAGAAAATAGCGCTCCAAGAGACGGAATAATTTCCTATTTCTATTCCCAGTAAGATAAAGAAGTGACCGATTTTAGGCTCAGAGCAAGCTTCTGTCTCTGCGTTCATTTCTTGTGGACTTTAGGTACAATGTTAGATC
>LR736893.1:3357834-3392563 GCA_902654985.2 Oryctes borbonicus | reverse complement strand
TTGAGAAAAGAGAAATTGAGACCATTGAGAAAAGAGAAATTGAGACCGGGTTGGTAGCGGGACATTGTCTTCAGAAAAAGGTCGAATAGGTCGAATAAGCGAGCCTTGATGTAGAAGGTGTGGAGAAGATCACAGGACGAAACTGCTTTGCATGTTACCTGCTCTTGTGAAGAATTAAAAATACTCAGACGGAAGCATTTTGGGGAGGATCTATTGGAGGCTTCGAAAGAATTCTCTGTATCGAAAGTATCCTCTGGGCAAGATAATGGCCTTTATAGAAGATGCAAAACTGCTCGAGTGGAATTGAGAGTTCCATTGGTGTTGTTCAGCTCACGTGTTGGGCTTATTGGTGGCTAACCCAAACTGTATGAATGAAATAATTGAAATGCGAACTTGGCTCTTTCCAGTCATTGTAATAAAACGCTTTCGAAATATACCGGGTGCTCAGTATTGAACGCTAAAATTTGCCCAATTTAAACACCAAGTGGTTTCTGGCTTTAGTACTTTTAATATTCTTAATTGTTGATTCGAAAATTTAACCCTGACTTGCTATCTCCAAATCAATTGTATAAAAATGAATTAATATCACGTCAACAGCACAAAATCAATAAGTCAAACACCTGAACGGAATTGTGGCCAAGACACGGAGACCTGGAGATAGGGAAATCCCCCACAATTAACTGCAAAAATGACAACTGGAATTCAAACAATAGTCTGGAGAAAAGCATTATGCACTGTACGTAGTCTAGCTATTTCCTCGATTAGAAAGGTGGTCTTTTGTAGGAGGGAGAGACAATGAAGACGGGCGAAAACAAGCAAATATGGGGAAAAGTAGGAGTCGCTATACGTTGCCGTAAAAGCCGCGTATCCAATAGCTTAATTAAAAGACCGTTTAAGCACCTCCGAATAGTGTTTCTGAATATTTATTACGTGTGTTTTTCTTAGATTAAAATTTTGTACGTCCATCATTTATGTAAATTTTTTCAGAAAGATGGGGGGAGTTTGGCTTTTGCTAGAGGCAATCAGCATGCATTTTTCTTTTCTTTTAAAGGTAACCTTATCTCTTTCTCTGATCGGATAAATTAACCAAGACGCTTGTTTTTTCCATGTTAGCAACAAAATTACGGCTGATGAGATGATAACTTTACGGAAAATTGATTGAGGGTGGCCAAAGTAAAAAAAAATAATTTAAAAGTAGAGACGCAGTAGTTAAGACGGTTTGGGCACTTTGTCAATGTGACACACAGTCAAAGGAATTTCCAATTAAATATCGCAAATGTGCCCTCCACCCGATCATTGTCATACCCCTCATATCTAGAAGCCTTCTTCATATACAACAACGCGAACCGCCACCCCCTGATACGCTACAATATTATGATTAATTATGTGCTCTCCTACGTACGGCGCAATCTGGTGGCGGCTTTCGTGTTGTTGCTTATATCACCTCCGCCTTTGCCGATGCCCCCTTTTGCGCCCCGCTACGCCCCGCTCTGCCTCCCTCTTTCAAAACCGCGAAG
This sequence comes from Oryctes borbonicus, assembly GCA_902654985.2. Taxonomy (NCBI): domain Eukaryota; kingdom Metazoa; phylum Arthropoda; class Insecta; order Coleoptera; family Scarabaeidae; genus Oryctes; species Oryctes borbonicus. The sequence goes on along the minus strand of LR736893.1, from coordinate 3,391,046 downwards.
CTTCTACCTTCCGCTAGCACATCTTACGAACTTCTCTACGCTAAGACCGCAAGCTCTAGGTAATATTAATTAAATTGAGTTTCCTCGGTCTTGCATCATACGGCTGCCTTTCCGGAGAGATGTGTCGGCGCCGTCGATTCTACAGTTCTGGGTGGAATTTTCCTGTCAGAGCCGAGTAGTATTTGTTGTTCGGTGTAATGGATTGGTTTCGAGTTAATTTTTAATGTATTTCGTAAGTTCTCTTCGGGATTTATTAGTGAAGGTACAGAATTAAACGGATCAATTAAATGAAGCTTTTGCTTTTTGGAAAAAATGCACGACCGACTAGATATCTGGAAAAAAACTTTTTTCTTTTGTTATTTCGTTCGGAGGCTATAGCTTTGTTATTAATGACCTTAGAAGAGAGAAGAAAGTTGTAGATAATTGCGAGCTTAATAAGATAAGGTTTAGTCAACAATTTTTTTTTTACTGCAAACCATAGTCGGCCATAGTCGTTCTAATAGGATAATGCCAATTTTACCTTTTAAGGTAGACTAGCAAATATCAATAAAAATCATGTTGTAAAGGCTATTGGCTCAATCCAGCCTTTTTTATGGGAAAACTGATACGGCTGTTGGTGATATGGTTTTGTAAGGCCTGGGTTGTAATCAACTAAGGAGATCAGGTACATTGTTACTGCTCAAGCTCGCCCAATTAAAAGATCTTCGGGTTATCGTTAAATAACGAAATATGTGCAAGACTTCTACATAGACCCAGGATTCTGTAGACCACGGGTCTAAATTAACTATACAACATACGTTAATCTGGCCTTAATATTATTGAAGAAGAAAGAAAAAAGATTTTAAGCAACAATCGAAATATGAAAATTCTTCAATTTTTACCCATCTAACGTCTTCAGCATAGAATACAGTGATAATAATTATAGGAGGGGAGTTCGATAATTACCTGGTCTCAGCAAGTCTCAGCAAGCAAAAATTCTTTCATGTTTTCGAATAGATACGTGAATGGTAGCCACTTGTAGTGACCTTCGTGATTAGCAATAATCGATATAGAGCAGTCGTTAAATATTTACGGGACTCAGTGAAATTTATGGAGACTCCATGTCTTCGTTACCTACCATAAAATAGTGCTGAATTTAAGCCCAGCCGTACGAGCATTTTCGAAGAAGAGCGTCCAGGTTGGAGATATGAGGAGCTATGGGCGTCTCAATTGATGGGTGCCGCGATTGCACACAATTGGCCATAAACAGGGACGTGCCAAAGGAATGTTTGATGTTAAGGCGCAATCCGAATGATTTTTGGCATCGATTTAAGAGACTACAGAACAGTCCAAACAGTGGTTAATCGGCGCCAAGCCACTTTATCGGGCACTGTGGCTAAGAAGATCATGGGCCACTGAGTTTTGGAATGTACGTGGCGTAATACACGTTGATTATCTTGAAAAGGGCGAAACGATTAATGGCGAGCATTATGCCAAGTTATTATAAGTCCGTATTTGGCGAAGAAAAGAATTCCGTTTCATCACACTGGCGTCGTCGCCACGACTAAATTTCCTGAGATTTGCCAGGCTTAGCCCTCAGCGACTATTTCCTATTTCCGAATAAAAATGGCTCGGCGGAGGAAGATTTGGCTCAAACGATGAACTAATTGCAGGGTTGGAAAAATCGTGGTGTTCAAAAGATAGAAAAACGTTGCGCTAAGTGTATCGACCTCAAAGGAGCTTATGTTAAAAGATAAAGTATACACATAAAAATGTTTTTTTTTTTCTTGCTCGGACCAAGTATTTATCAAACTTTCCTCGTAGCTAATATCAACCAAATTGCATAGTGGATCCATCTAGCACGTGGGTGCAAGAGAATTAAATAAAATGTATCTTTTCTTCTACGAGTAAAATACCAATATTTGCTACAAAATTACCAAAAATTAAAAGAAGCAAACTGGTAAAACGTACAATAAATATTTTATTTATTTTACTTCCAATAATCTGATTAAATATAAATTGTAGAAAAAGAAGAATGACAAATATTTCACACGGATTACAGATTTATTTGATAATTTTCACATCTTTCTTCAAAATGTTGGATTCGCCATAAAGCTTTTATTAATTGTTTTTACAATTTAACGGACAAAATCTTAGATATAGAAGCCCCAACATTTCTATCCACGTCTGTTACATAGAACCTAAGCAACCTTCCCTATACGCGTTTTCAGCTCCATCCCTCCTAACTCGCACCATCGCAAGGCCAAGAAATGCTTTGGGAGGCTGCGAGAGTGGGGAAGGTGTTCGCAACATGTAAAAACCAACTTCCTGGAGCTATACCGCGCTTCCGTATCGATTAGTAGGGAAGATGTAGCGCTTCAGGATCCTAAATGTGCTTTCGGGAGGTAGCTACGTAATGTTGACGCAAGTCCTAAAGCGATGGGAAAGCGAAAGATATTTTTTGAGAGGCCTTCGTACTAGCTAATTAAATATCTCCGTTAAAGCAGAGGTGTTTAATTAATCGTTAGGAGACTTTAAGCTGCATCTAATGTTGGTGTGTTTTAAGGAAAAAATAATTTTTTAAGTTTGTTGTTGCTTTTGGGAAGTTAATTTTTGATTAAAAAGATTCTTTTGCGGATTTTAAGTTTTTAAAAGGTCAAATGTGCAATGCTCCATGAGGAAAAAATAGTATACTGAGTGTCTCACGAGGAATTGCATACGCAAACGATATATTGGAAATTTCTAAAAAAACTGGTAATAATTATTAGGGTTATATCGGAAGTAACTGGAATTATTTTGAATAGACAAAAAAAAACACCCTATATAGTGTTAATTTGCCATTTTCTTGCCAAATTTTAATATTTGTTTGATCAAAAAACTATGTTGCTATTTTTAACCATTTTTTTTTAATTTTTTTTGGCAAATGGACAATTACAGGTGAACCTTTATAACTAAAAGAGTGCTTAACTCGGAAAATTGAAATTTCCCGGGATCGTTGAGCATATATGGAAGGATTAGATACCGAATTAATTTTTTTGATATATTATACAGCTTGTCCGCCAACTACGATTAAATTTTCAATGAAAAATTCGTCAAAATTTAATTTTTTTTAAGTGCAACTACCTATTCTTCTCTTATAAAATTGCTCGTACAAAAGAATTATATTCATTATGCATCCTTTTTAAGATATTTGGGAAAAGCTTATCTATTTTTTTTTAATGTCGTCGAGCATTAGAATATTCAAGTTAGTCACGGCCATTAGGAAGCAATCCAGCATTGGTGAAACGTTGTACTGGCAACATGGGTTTAACAGATTATTTCGTGTTAATTTGGCGTCATTCGTCCTTCGAAAAACAAATCGCTTCAAATTTTAAGAATTTATTCCATAATTTTGCTGGGCAGTGTGTAATAAATAAATAAAAAAAAATAATTTGCAAATTTTGGAAGCTTGTTGTTGGTTTTGGGAAGTTAGTTTTAATTAAAAAGATTCTTTTGCGGATTTTAAGTTTTCAAAAAAATCAAATGTGCAATGCTCCATGAGAAAAAAATAGCATACAGGGTGTCTCGCGAGGAATTGCATACGCAAACGATACATTGGAAATTTCAAAAAAAAACTGGTAATTATTATTAGGGTTATATCGGAAGTAACTGGAATTATTTTAAATAGAACACTCTATATACTGTTAAGTATTCGAATTTCTTGCCCAATTTGAATATTTATTTGATCAAAAAACTATGTTGCTATTTTTAACCATTTTTTAATTTTTTTTTTGGCAAATGGACGATTACACTTGAACTTTTTATAACTAAGAGAGTGCTTAACTCGGAAAATTGAAATTTCCCGGGATTGTTGAGCATACATGGAAGAATTAGAAACCGAATTAATTTTTTCGATACATTATACAGCTTGTCCGCCAATTACGACTAAATTTTCAATGAAAAATTCCTCCCAAAAAAATGTCCTCGAACATTGGAATATTCAAGTTAGTCACGGATATTAGGAAGCAATCCAGCATTGTACTGGCAACATGAGTTTAACAGACTATTTCGTGTTAATTTGGCTTCATTCGTCCGTCGAAAAACAAATTACTTCAAATTTTAAGAATTTATTCCATAATTTTTCTGGGCATTGTATAATAAATAAATTTAAAAAATAATTTGCAAATTTTTTAATTTGTTGCGCCCCCCCCCCAATAAATGTTACATTTGTTTACCGATGTTCGGCGTGCGTATATTTGTTATTATTAAAGATTCTTTACGTCCCACTGAATAAATATTAATTACTTCTTCGTTATCAAGAAACAATTAGACAAAGCCTATTTGTTCTGTATTCTGTGTAAATTCCACCGGAAGGGGAACTGATTGAGTTGCTTGATTGAGTCGATAATGTTGTGTATATCTATCTAAACACTATATAAACAATTGTTTTGATTCGCTACGTTCTGGTAAAAATTCCAGCTATTTCTTTAAGTATATAAAACACGCTTTACAATTTCTACATGGTCAACTCGTTATTCCAGAAATTATCCAGAATGTCCCCTTTAAAATGATTCTTTTTTAAATCAACTTTAACCTTTCCGCTGGTCATTCTCACGAATTTCACAACTTTTCTTTCGTCCAGAAGGGACTGGACGTATGTAGTTACATGATATCTAGAAATGTTCTTGTTGCCCATCCCGTTGTCCAGTTCGAGCGTAATAGAATTTCGGAACTTGGGCGACTTGTTAGGTCAGAAAGTGGACACGACAGGACTAGGTGGTCATCGCTGAAGATTAAATACCCCCAAAGGGGGTATCCTTTACGAGGGACGGGTCTCGTTCGCACCTTGTCGATGGCGTGATAACTTGATTAGGATGTACATAATTTATTTACGGATATCTCGGTAGTTTTGAGCTAATTTAGGGAGTTTTAGAATCTTTTTTTTTTGTAAAAAAATAGATGTTTGAATTTTGCTTTAAAGGTCGGTTCTTTGGAACAAAAATATGTTTTTAGAGGTTGAAGAAAGGGCCCGGGTAGAATACGTCGTCGAAGATAATTATTTTTGATTTTCTGAGTTACGAGAATGCAAGAGCAAGCTGCTGGGAAAAATTCTTAAAATTGGGGAAAATAGGAGAACAAATTTTTATAATGAAAGTGGAACCTCTAATATTAGCAAAAATATTAATACGAAGAGATATTTAGGATTTGGTGTTTATATTTATTCATGAGGCTTGCACAAGCCAGTACGAAATGACGAAGATAAGGGCCATTGAAGCCCTTGACTGAAAAACATCCTCAGAGGACATTCGTCATTTCAGATGAATTCCTTCGTTAGAAAGCTGAATGGTAAATGTGCTAATCAATTGGTTGCTAGTTATAAAATAAAAGGTGCTCCAAGAGAAATTGCTGCAGATTTGAAATCGCCACATCCGCACGCTCCGAGCGTTCTTCTGCAACGATTTTAGCTGATCCTGGCATGGATATTACCTCCATCAAAAGACATGGGGTTTATCTCAGTGGCCGCAACGTACATTATAAATTCTATTCTTTGATAATTGGAGCTTCAAAGAATAGAATCTTATTCAATTGGATCGAGTTGTAAGATTAGTTCAGTTGAAACAAAGATTCTTAAGCTTTGTTGTGGAAATTATTCAATTAAGTTGTTAAGTAACGCGTATACGAGGAAGGACCTCATTATTCTAGAACACCCAAAAATCTTTTTTCTTCCAATTAACTGAAGTAATGGTGGTTTTCGTGGAAAAACGCAAAAATTTTTTTTTTTTGTTTTAATTCCACCTTTAGAGAGAGACACATTTAAAATAAAATTTATATAAAAAAAGATTTACCTCTGTTATCCTGTTTGGAGTTGGATTCAACACTGTTAAATTCAGACATTTGTTTTTAATTTTTTTTTTTAATTAAAAAGAAACAAAAAAAGAATTTATTAAAATAAATTAGGGATAATTAAAATTATTTAAATGAAATAATTAAAAACAATATTTCGGGACGAATATTTTTAATTAAAAAAAAAATTATAATAAAATACATAAAAGTTAAACGATTAAAAAATATTTAAAATAAAAAAATGTTATTTAAATGCGTTTTTTGCAACAGAACCGACACAAAAATCAAAAGAATCGCGTCTTTGATAACGTGCCAATAGAATACAGAAGTCACGCGTTTTTCTGCGTCAATACATCAACTGAAGCGCCGCTCTTATGGTCAACGCGAAGCACACAGATACGGACGTGGTCGGTCGGGCAAAAAAAACCTCCGCGGCAACGGCCAAAACAAAAATTCGTACCCCCATTTCGTTTTTACAGTTCCACACATGCGCCACATCATCGTGGTGATTCTTCTTCTTCTTTCATTGGCGTCCGGGGGTGGATGGCTATCCTCTCGGTGAATCGCAGATAGTACTTTTTTTTTCTCTTTCCAGCAGCTCTTGCTGCAGAGGCGCCATAATGGGACGTGCGATACAGGGTGAAACGTTCGCGGTTGAAGATGGATGCTCAAAAGCGAGTTAGTAAATTTCTTATACGCTGCGTTCGCGGTGAATGGAATAAATTTGACATGAAGGAAATTAAATTCTGCATCGATCTGTTTATTAATTAATATTATCCTATTTTTAAATAATTTGAAGTTATTTTAACTTATTTTTCTAATGACTTATTGGTTCATTCTTTTCGGATTATTTTCATTTATTTTTAAGCAAGTTAAAGGCCAATGTAAATGCTTTAATACTGAAGAAGTTTAGAAAATTAATTTCTTTGAGCTGCTCCATTCTATCAACGTAACTAAAAAGCCAGGTTCAATTTCCACAGCTAAGAAAAATACCTTGCACAGCGGCTGGTTTATGCACGAGATGAGGCCCTGGTATTTGGGATAATTCGCAACATGAGCAGAATTGCCAGAATTCGTTCAATTATTTTTATAACAATTGTTACGAGTAAATCATAAGTGATGCTTTGCTGACGGGAATATTGGCGATGTTAATTTCCGTGAAATTGCACGTGGACTTAGTCGTAATAATTCGACTGCATTACCGTGTTGGAACCTCCACATTGTAAATTAAGACAAAGCACGTAGAGCAGGTTCAGGCGCACCCAGAAGGAACGTTTTCTTTTGAAGCGCTTGATTGTACAATTTTTACTTTTATTTTTTTTAATTTAATTTTAATTAATTTTTAATTAATTTAACTAATTTAATTTTTTATTTAATTTTGTTGAATTGTCCCTCATTTACATTTGTTTATAGGTAGTATAAGCTAATAAATATAATTTTTTAATTGCGGCCAGTGTAAATACATCGTTGCAATTCTTACGTGTCCTTTTAAAAAGAAAAAAATTGTAGTAATCCTTTTTAACAAATGATTTCGATTAATCACCCTGTATATTAGTACAGTCTTTATCAACGTAGCAATTGTAAAGGTTCCATTCGGCATATTGATCATGGCACCCACCCTGATATAACGCGATTAAGTAAGCCATACTTTGCCGGAGCCATTACTTTTTGAAAAAGAGAGGGTGTTGTGCCTCTTACTCTATTGCGAACTGCGAGGATGTTAGGTTCCATGATGTGCAAAGGGATGCATTGTTGGGCGTTCATGAGATGGGGGTGCTGTAAGAAGGGTCGGAGCTCTTTTAAACAGAGGGGGCGATTGAAAATAGTGGCTGAAGAACATGGTGTAACATGGAAGGTCTTCGATTTTAAATTTCTGCATCAAAAAAAAATTTTTTTTTTATAAATTTATACAACAAGAAATGAACAAGTTTCTTTTTCATTTCTTGCTTTATAGCTTTATGGGTTATGGGTTTATAGGTTTATGAAATTTGATAATCAACCAATATCTTATTGTATACAGCGTTGCCGGAGATCTATCACCTGCTTCTATTTTATTAAAGCTTTTACTTTGGGCTATTAAATATTTAAATAAGGCTATATGTCTGTAAAATAGGGCTCCGTTTCGGCAATGATTTCTTCATTCAACTTTCCTCCAAACCATTTTTTCATGTTTGGAAAAAGAAAGATGTCGTAGCAGGCAAGTTTGGCGAATATGGATCGAGGGAGCACCAATTCGTACATTAACTGGATTAGTCTTGCCAGGGCGTTATTATGTCGGTAGATAATTTTTGTCTGCGCCAAGTGGGGTCCTTTCGGGCTCTAGTTCATCGTCGAATCGATCCAATAAATTTATAGGAGGACATCATCATCTTCTTTATTGAATTGTACCTAATTCAATTTTTTTCCAAAAATTATTTTTCAAGTACAGCGCCGGTTAAAAATGGCTAATTTGACTGAGAAGGCAAAAATTAAAATGTTGATGCAGCAACTGAGAACTCTCGAGGAAGTACCAATTGTTTAATGAAAAACATCCTAATAAAGTCCCTATTTCAAGGTCTAGAGTTAAAGGATAGTTCGAGAATTTACAAGCGAGAAATTTTCCTCGAAAAACAAGATTTCACGTCAAAGAAAATACAAAATTATGTGTTTTGTTTCACGCCCAAAATAATTCACACGTTTCTGCTGGATTCTTTTAGCAGATATTGGCTTCTCGGGAATCCTCAATGGATTCAAGAATGAAATAATCAACTTCCAGGCAAAATAAATGATCAGCCTGGGATGATAAGAAGTCGTCTTCTTTGAGGTTCTTTGAGGTTTTTTGAAGAAAACTGGCTGCAATTAGATATTTGGTGGTTTTAATTGTATTTGTGGGGATCCAATAATTCCTTTAAAAATTTTCCGAAAAACATATAATATAGAGACCATCCTACGTCTAACTATGTATAACATTAATTACAAGCTAAATATAATTCCAATATTTGCCGCTCTCTGTGTTACGAGTACGAGCAGAACTTATCGTGCCATTTGGAGGGAGATACCTTCGAAATTCGTCTTTCCAAGTCGTCGTCGAAGATCTCCTCCGTAATACCTCGACAATTTCAATACACCACAGCCAGTACCCGCCTCACACCATAGACGCCGGAGTCTTGCCATGAAATCAGCTCCCATCAAGGCTAACGTCACTCAAGTCGCTATAGTACACATTAAACATTCAAAGGGAGGCAATTACATGCGAATCTCCTGTGAGTGAACTTCACATCAACTTAATATAGGTAGTAGAAGCGGCAGTTACTGCGATACACGCTCCTTCACTCCCCCTTCGCGAGCTTCGTATGTGCGACTCCGACCGTATCTTAGCTTTCGCGAACAATCTATGTACGCCGTCATATTTGCAGATGTTGAAGGTTTCACGTAGGCACCTCATACCATCCGAGATGTCCTCCCGCTTTGACTACGTCTTGAGGTATGTGCATGTAAGCTTCTAGACGTAAGACCCGCGTGACGAGGAGGGAATTGCTTCGGGAGGTGGATATTTTGAAGGTTGCGTTTGGAGTGGTAAGAAATGATGTAAGAAATTATACAGGGGTGGGGGAAATGATGGAGATATCCTTTTATTTTAATTCAATTAAAATTTATCTGCTTGCAATCAATATTTTAAAGGAAAGATCCGTGACCCCCTGCTCCCGAAAATTAATTTCGAAGAGGGCGCCTTCCTCATTTAATGTAGCACTGCAATAGCGGTTAATGGATTCCTCTTGTGATAATTTCTAACCAGTGACTTGGGAAGAAATTTTTGCTTGTAAAGATGCAGCACTCCGCTTCGTCAAACCACTTTCAACGCAGCGGATCCTTCTATAGAAACTCCACCAACTCGAGGGATTCATCACAAACACATCCAGTGCCCTCAGCACATAGAAAGACACGAAAAATTACTAAATATGAATGAACCGTGCTAGAGACAGAAAATTTCAAAGAATAATTATTTTTTTGAAAAATCCATTCTTATTACTAAATTATCTCTATTATTATCTTATTTATAGCGTTTTATTAGTTAAAAGCAATTGTTTATGCGGTTGTGTACATTCTAAAATATAGCTCAAAGATGTCTCCGTGGTAAAGGGATTCTGTACAGCGTATATTCCTCATACACGCTATATATCGTAGGTACGATCCGTGGTATGAGTTCAAGACACCCCAAACGCTTCCCCCTAAGAGATGTTAATCTTACTTCGTCTGGTATGGAACGGGAAGCAAGGGGGCGGCGGACTGAAATTACATCTCAAGAAGCTTTCAGGCATAAATAATGACAGAAGCACGTAAATTGTAAATTCTCCGAGGTATTAATCTAACTTAGCGTGGAAATTCAACTCCTGCGACTCGAGATTAGAGCTTTAATATATTCCTAAAAGTTCTCTCGCATCTCGGGCCTCCGCTACAGCACACCGCTACCGCCAACGAACCGAAAAGCTCCCATACCACCTTTCCGGAACACCCCAACCGCCTACCCTATGAATATCCAACGAAATTCTTCATCCACGTTAGCTCCGTCGTCGTCTAACGCTACGTGCTTGCGTTTCCCCCTTAGGAGATCCTAAGCGGATGACGTGGCACCTCCGCCAAATTACCTAGTCAGCCATCTTAAATCAATATTATATAAAATGGTTGAATCTCAGCTACACCCAGACAAAGAAACCGCGCTCACCTTTCAAGAGTAACAAGGAGCAATGATGCGAGCACGCTCTCGTCCAGACGAAGACGGCAGCTCCTACGAGAAAGACTATAGCGCCCTCTTACGGGCGAAATAGAAATGGTGATAGCTGAGGGTGGCGTAAGACGGAGCTTATCTTGAAGATGGTGGGTTGTTCTAGTCGGGGAAAAGGAGCTCGCGAAGCGCGTTAAATATGCATGAGACAAGGAAAATGCGCGAGCCGGAAGTACGCCATTTTAGAGACGGTAACGCCCCTTCCTTGGCGAGGTTCTTTTTGTTCGTGCAGCGCCACCGCGGTGATACGAGATGAAGACATCGTCCGGAGACGATGAAAACTGGAATCGTTAGGACTTACGCCGAAGAGGAGCGTTGGTTTGTTACGGTCAGAGGCGATGTTAACCCGGGGAAATGATCAAGATAACACGTACTGGCCGATAGTATTAAATCTAAGAGGATTGGGGTCGAAAATATATTGAAAAGAATGCTCGAAAAATATTTTTTTTTTGTTCAAAATGATTCACGCAGCCTTTTTCAATTAAATCAATGTTATTAATTATAAAAAAAGACTGATTAAAATCGAGCTGGTGAACCCTCAATTCTAGCCAGTAGCTATCTTCGTTTGAACTCTACGATAAAATTAAATAAATCTCACAGTGCCATGGTGTTTAAAAAAAAGGAACGGAGGTGTTATGTTATTCATAAATCGCTGCACAATTAAGACAGTGTTGTCTAATTTATCTCATCTTGTTCTACAAATTTCACAAAATTATTTCTAATATTTTCCTTTGTTGTTAATGAAATTATTCTTCAGTATTTTTAACCTATCTCTTGTTTATATAAAATTTGACTGAGGATTGCGCTCATATTCTTTCAAAATTTTCTGTCAATTTCATAAATCTGAAAAGTCGAAAAGTCTTTGGATTTTACGGATTTTTTTTCTAAAATATTAAATTTGCGTTAAATTACATTAAATAAGAACTAATGTAAAGAAGTTTGCTAAAAGTTGTTCTTGTTTCTTTAGGTAACTTTGGAAGCAAAAGTAAAGAAAATCTATCATTACAGAGTATCCTGTTATTCCGGATGTATCGGAGATATTGTGTTTAGCTGCTCATTAAAGCATGATTATTATGATACGACATACGCTAAAATTAAATAAAATTGAAATAATTCCGGTTAAACGAAAGAGAAATAAAAAATTTAAAACATGATGTGTAATGGTGATTTATAACATTTGATGACGATTTTTTTTGTTTTTATTGGATAGGATGTCTTATCTGATAATTTTCCTTTTTTTCTTGATAAATGTAGAGAATTAATAGATAGAATAGTTTAAGGAATTTGATAATCAATCAATATCTTATTGTATACTGCGTTGCCGGAGATCTATCACCTGCTTCTATTTTTTTAAAGCTTTTACTTTGGGCTATTAAATATTTAAATAAGGCTATGGTTTCTTCATTCAACTTTCCTCCAAACCATTTTTTCATGTTTGGAAAAAGAAAGATATCGTAGCAGGCAAGTTTGGCGAATATGGATCGATTGAGCGCCAATTCGTACATTAACTGGATTAGTCTTGCCAGGGCGTTATTATGTCGATAGAGAATTTTTGTTTTCGCTAAGTGGGGTCCTTTCGGGCTCTAATTCAATCAAGATCATGCCTTGCGAATCCCAGAAAATCGTCGCCGTAATTTTTTCTGCTGATGGAATCGTCTTCACATTCCTTGGTGTACGCTGGCTGGGAAAAAAACCCATTTAAATAAGGCTATTAAACCCAATACGTGTTTCCCAGTGTACAAGGATGGTATCATAAATAAATATTTATGTTAAGGAAGACAACGCAATTGTTTTGTATTTAATAAATTTTGTTTTCGACGTAATTTCCTTATTGCTCTATACCCTTAGTCCAGCGATGTTCCTTTAATTCCTTTAATCCATCTAAATAACAGGATTTGGTTGCAAAATTGCCCTGTATTTCAGCAATGATTTCTTCATTCGACGTAAACCATTTTCCCCCAAACCATTTTTCCAACCAAATTTGAAAAAAGAATCATAGTAGGCAAGTCTGGTGAATATAGCGAATGGAGCTCCAATTCGTACCATAGTTTTCCCAAGGCGTTATCATGATGGCGTCTTCGCTGGTTAGGACCCTTTCTGGCTCTAATTCATCGCCGAATCGATCCAATAAATCAGCATAGTGATGCTTCCCTTCTAGAAATAATCAATCAAGATAATGCCTTGCGAATCAGAGAAAATCGTCGCCGTAACTTTTTCTGCTGATGGAATCGTCTTCAGCTTCCTTGGTGCACATTGACCGGAAAAATCTCACTTTTCCGATTGGATTTATTATGATTCATAGTAGCGACTTATGATCAATCGTCAGTAGACAGCTTTCTCATACTCAATTTCTCGTGAAGGATCTTGGACCTTGCACACCAAGGAAATTCCGGCTATTCAGAATTTGGGGGAAATATATCTTTATTTTTGAATAAAATCCCTGCATTATACTTACTTAATTAAATACGTAGCGATAATCCATCTATCCATGCTTGAGATAATTGTTTTCTAGGATGCAGGATGCTTAATAACAGTTACTTATTTTTTTATTAATTATAAAGGATTAATAATACACAATATATAGGAAATATATAGTTAATCATATATTTTATTGTATATACACGTGGGAAGTTATTTATTCGTACATAATATGAATTTATATTATTTATATTATTTATATTATTTATATTATTTATATTATTTATATTATTTATATTATTTATATTATTTATATTAGATACTTACATAACTTACAAAATAAATACCTTTAACACTCCAAATACTATATTGCTTGTGAAACGTGCCACATATCAGTTGTCCAACCAAAATTCATTTAATAACCAAGATATGTATCTAACAGAGAAGAGAATATTGTGGTAGAGATGTTGAGTGAGACCACATACCGTGTGTTTCAATTAAAATTAAGGAAGAATGTCAAAAAATTACATAATTTATGGGTTAATTGAATAAGATATTGCTTTTAGCCATTATTAATAGCTTTTTTTGGTGAATTTATGAAAATTGTTGTGGTTCATGGTACAAGTTTGATTGCACTCTGGTGTATTTTTGGAATTTTTTTTATTATTATTTTTTTTATATTTTTATTATAAATTTAATTTTTTCCTTGTTTGCATCGACGTAATTAAATTTAATTAAACAATCGATAATGACTCTGCGTTAGGTATTAATATTAAATAGTTAATAAACTGTGACCACCACCTTATCTACTTAAGGAATCTACTTTACAATTTAATTAATTTCAATTGTTGACTAAACTTTTTATCAGCTATCTATGCTCTTGCCTGAAGATGTGCTGCTAAGCACGAAACCGATCTCAGTTCATTAATTATTTAATATATAAAAATTCAGTGACAAAAAGGATCTCTTTTTTAGTTCTTTCAAAATAAATTTAATTTCTGTATGACATGTCTTATGCCAATTGGGCTTAGTGGCCCAGTGGTAAGAGGGCTTGACTAGGCAGAGTTTGGCGCTGTCCGCTAGGATAAAAAAAAAAATCTTAGTGGATCCGGTTCATTCCTGAGTCACCATTCACAGTTGTTGTATTATAATTAACTGCGCTTCACCCTTTACAACTAGAGAGTGGCAGTAACAAAATCATGGAATTCTTTACACACTAAATAGGCTCCTAAGATTATAGCAAACTTATATACCCCGTTGGACCGTCACCACACTTAATAAGAAGCCAAAATATTGACTATTCTGAGTTCGTCCGGATTATTATTTAACATTTTGTGATGTTGATGGTAAATATTGTGATTTAATGTTGTTTGAAATTTTTTTTTTTTAATATGTGAAGAATTTTTCCGCTGTTGTTGTGTTTGTGGTTGCGATTTTGTATGTCTTCTGCGAATTATATTTTCCCGTCAATAAATTGCTTCCAATTCTATTCTGCATCTAGCCAAAATCTAGATAAGAATTGGGATTGAAAATCGCCAGAATTTTGAAATGATGCATCGATAACATTAAATCAATTAATGGCAAGCAGATTTGGATTAAGGATATATATGTTGCAATGGCATTTAGCAAGGCCAACGAGCTTCCGTGACGTCCGTCAAATTTCCTAATTCCTCCTTTTCATTTATTTGATATTGTATCTTGATGAGATGATTATTTTTAAAATTGCGCAAAATCATTCAAAAATTTTCAAATCAAGTTAATCGAAATATCTTGGCAAGATCTCCGTTAGATACATACAAACGTAGCTATTAAATGGTTTTTTTACAAATAAAATTAAACTTATTTGAATGTGGACTTACCTCGAGAACAAGGCAGAAACAATCAAAGCACATTTCACACTTTACCAATAAATTCTATTCTAAAAATTAATAAAAATCTATATTTCAATGTACACTAACTTCGATCGAACATAGGAATTTTCCATTCCGCATGACGTATTCTTTGACGACTTCAACAGGGATACCAATGCACAACCCAGCTTCTATTAACTCATTTGGACTTAGACTATCATCGAAGCAAACTTGACTTACCGCTATTCTCTGCTTAGAGTGTTTCTTAGTGATGGCTACTTGGTAATGGTAATTTTTAGCCTCCTTGTAAGGTCCGATATATTGCATTACCCAATAAAGCGTTTGGTTCTGCAACAATCGATAGAAATAGAACATCTTCTCGTGAAGATAATGGAAGGACATTGGATATTGCGGATGGGTCACCGACCAAAGCGTGTAGAATCGTTGCTGGTTATTCCAGTGATGCTTCTCCTTCACGTGCTGGTAAATTAAATTCCTTTTTCCGCTCCACTCGCAGACGCTGATCGATTTCATCGGGCAGGTGTAACTCCTGTGGTCGCAAACCTGCGTGTGCTCCTGAACTTCTTCGGGGAACAATCTATGCAAGCAACCCTGTTCGAAATTCGGGCAAGGTTTCCTCAGCAGCTCATCCACAACCGACTCTAGGGTGAAGTTTCGCATGTTGGTCATCGCCCTGGAGCACGTGGGGCATTTCGTTAATTTCACCGTACAATCCGAACAGAAACTATGACCACTTACGCATTGGTAAATCGGAGGTTTCAACGAATTGAAACAAATCGAACAATCCATATTTCTAACGGAGAGGAACGTTCTGGATGTAGAATTGTGGATGTTTGGATCTTGTTTTGTTTCTTATCTAATCTAGCGACGTTTCTGTAAGACAATGCGATTATGGCAGTCAATCATCCGCGACAAACTAATGAATTACGGGTATTGTGTTCCATATTTATCGCCGTGTTCGATCTGTTTGCTATTTGCGTTCAGGCTATTTAACGATAATTTGAAATAAAAGCGATTGCATGTAGCCATAATATGCGAAAGCGATTACGTTCTGGTAAAGCAGATCGATTATGAGCAAATTATCTCCGTTACGATCTATATATTAGGCAAATGAAGTTGGAGATTGTCGAGCAATTGACCTGGGTGACTAAAACCATACGAGGAAAAAATATTACGCGGATCAAATTAATAATTCAGAACTAAAGGAATTTGTCTAAAGTGCACTTCCGCAGAAGCAACGATTTCTATAAAAGTCCAAAAAAAAAAAAGTCCAAGTCCAAAATAGTTGAGTGTAGGCTTTCACGACCGTAATCCATAGTAGAAATGTCTTTCGGGTGATTCAGAAGATTTCTAAAGACTTTAGAAATCTTCTGAAGAAGCTGACAGGATGGTCAGCGAAACGTCAAGTAAAATATTAACTACACGACATCACCCGAAAAACATTTCTACAACGTGTTAAAAAATTTCGTTATATTGATGAAATTGATTAAATTAACTTGAATGAACACGCAAAGGAACTTCCCCACCCTTTTTGAGTTGTGAGGAATAGCATCTAGAAGCCATGCTGAACAATTTTTTCTGGCAAAACTACGTTATTATGTTTTCGATATCTTCCTGTTTTTATGTTTAAAATATTGTTTTTTGCAAAAACAAAAAAAAAAAGACGGAAAAAAACAAAAGAAAAGCAAAACAAAGGAAAGTCGATAAACCTTACGTACTATTATTAAAATATAAAAACTAATGTAACTAGTGTAAGATATTTTTCGTTCTAACGGTTAACTCTTGTCTATTCCCTAATTATACAGGATGTTCAGTTTGAACCCTGTTCTATAGGTACCTTTTTTGCTTTTAAAGGTACAAGGAGGGTTAAATTATAAAAAAAAAATAATTTTTGCAGTAATAAT
This sequence comes from Oryctes borbonicus, assembly GCA_902654985.2. Taxonomy (NCBI): domain Eukaryota; kingdom Metazoa; phylum Arthropoda; class Insecta; order Coleoptera; family Scarabaeidae; genus Oryctes; species Oryctes borbonicus. The sequence goes on along the minus strand of LR736893.1, from coordinate 3,374,289 downwards.
TGACTACACTAAGTTCATGGTTGTAAGTCGAAATATGTCGATTGTATAAATTTTGAAAATATATAAATAGAAAGTGAGAGCATCATCTTCTATGTTACGGTGAAATTTTGAAATGGAAAGTATTAAAATTTAATTTTTTTGAATGCAAGTACCTATTTTTCTTTGTTAGGAAATTGCAAAAAAAAACCGAAAAAAAATGATATTTAAAAAAAAGATACTTTTCAAGATGTTTTGCGACGCAATTTTGTTCAAAAAAAAGGGTGCCAAAAAAAGAGAATGTAGTTTATTCAAAGCCCAAACATAGTTAAATACAGGGTGACAGAAATAATAGAGATCGGTCAAGGCAAAAATTAAAAAAAATTAACCTATATTGTTGATGCTTCAATTGGAATACTTCACACCATATCCAACAATGTCCGCAGAATAAGCCAGGCTAACCGCCCCTAACTGTTTGCTACGGTCCGGAAACTAAAAGAAGTTGGTTTCTCAAGAGAAGCGAGTCAGGGCGACAAATCGAGCCAAATTTACAATTTTATTGGGCAATCCTCAAATCGCGTCAAAATTGTAATGTTAAAGAGAACGGAAGAGGGAATATTGCAACACGCAGTATTTAGGAAGAAGACGCACACCGATAGAGATCTACATGCGAGATCTCACCATTACCCGATGCAGAAGCCGACCGAAAAGAATGGTTACACTGACTACACTAGAAAAGGTATGCCTCAAAAGAACCACAGAGGGGGTTGGCGGGTTTACCATATGTAGCAAGAGTCACCGAAAAAGTAGGACGGATCTTGAGGAGACACGACGTACAAGTACGTTTCGGCCCAGCAGCATCTAGCGACCTCTAAGCACAGGGCAGATAACATGTCAATGTAGGCAAAGAGGCGCGGTAAGGATAAAAGAACACGAAAGGGACGCAACGTATACACGAGATTGGACATAAATTGGACTTCAACAGCCACCACCAAGAACTACGGAAAAGGACTCGTCAAGGAAGCCATAAAAATACAAAGGAACAAGACCATCAGCAGGAGACAAAGGGTATCACTTTACCAACGTTTCTGCTCCACGCTTAGTGCAGCAGAAACTTGGCGGTTGTCGATGTTGTCGATGTTGTCGATGTCGAACAACGGAGAATCAATTCAGTTGCCCTGAAGAAGCCGTCAGCATGAACGGCGAAACGTCGGGCGAAACCAGGAAGAAGCCAATAACAGCGAAAGCCTACTTTTTGCAGCTGTATTTGTTTTGAGACTTAATGCACATCCTTCATTTCGAGTGTTTTCACGCAGGATTCATCGCTAACAAATTGGGATTAATCATTGGATCTATATTTAGCAATCTCGAGATTATATTTAAATCGACGAACTTATCAATCAGTGTTACAACGAAACTGATTTTGCACAACATAGATATGCACATAATTACATTATAATGCCATATACTTCCTTGTTTGATTGATATTTGCAATCTCGAAACATCAGTAACAGTGCTACGTAATTATTAACACGATTAATAATAGAGATAAATTAAAAAACAAGGGGGCAAATTAATTTATAAAAAAAAAAATAAGGCTATTACGCAAATTTTTACTTCGTTAATAAACCGGATGTAATAATTATATCGATTGTTCTAGATTCTGAGAAATACAGATAAATAATACTTTTAAAAAAAGAGAATTCGAAACTTACATCTACAGATCGCAAGGTTTCTCCCAGATAAGATAAAATACGAAGTATTTATTGCTATCGATAAATTATTGGCGACATTACAGCTGATAAATCAAACGTAAGACATTTCTCTTATATATCAATTTGCTCATCGCCACAAAAATAAGACACAAACAAGCGCCCCCCTCTTGGCATTTTATTGTAATTAATACGTTGAGGATGTAATAACAGCTCTAGTAAAACTCTAGTAAAACATTTTATATTGACGATTTTCCCATATTATAATTAAAGCGAAGAAGTTAAATTATACGGTGGAGTTTCTATTTGTCGTTGCAATGGCCGTAATTTTCCTTCGTATTAAATACAGTAATTTTCAAATAATTACGGTGAAATATTCGACGGTATTTTGTAAATTGTATCTGCCGGAGAATATCCAGTATTCCGCGTAACAATGGTATTGGGACAAAAGGATTTCTTTGTATGTCAGTGGTATTTTTTTTTTCTTAAATTGAGGGTGGTATTTTTAATATTTCTCGCTAAAATTAACTGGAGAGGCAAATATCACTATCGTGAAAACAAAAATGAATAAATTCGGGATATTTGTGAAGTTAAATAAGGGAACGCGAGGCAAAATGGAATGCTGAAGGTTTGAAGGGATGTAAAATAGTAAATAATGCCAGAGCCAGATTATGCCAGAATTTTCGACCCCCGCATAAGAGTCGTGTGGCGAATTTTTTGACATCTTTTGGGACCCCATTCACCCCTCTCCTGATTCGCAATAAAATTCATTGCAACAAAGGAATTATTAATAAGGAATTAAATCAGTTGAACTTACTCGTTTTCTTTTGTTAGTTGGTACTTCCTTCTTCCTTCTTCCTTTGAGTGGTTAGACTTTTCTTGTCAATGTTCTTCTCAGCTTTTTCCTCCGGTTCTCTTTTCTTCTTGTTGGCTTCGTCAATTTTGGTTTAAAGTTCAAGCTTATAAGACGATGCATTTATGATTGTTCCTTTTTTTTTTTCTTACGATTGGTTTTCCTTTTCTTGTTTCGCCTCCACTTGTGACACGATAATAATCTCCTTTCCTGTACACAACTCCTGCTGTACCTAATAAAACTGGGGTTAAGTTCTCTGAAGAATTAGGCCAAAAAGTAATTTCCGTATTCCATGCAGAAGAAGATGGCTCCTTTCAGCTTTCTTCCATTTGTTCTGGAACAGAGGACAGCTACTGACGCTTTTGCAGGTTTAACTACCATAGAAGGTGTGGCAATTTGAACTGCTGTAACTGGGTTCTGCAAGCGACAATTGACCTATCGGTTATTGCAGAAGGAAAGAAGTTTCCTCAAAGCCCTTTAATGCTGTTCTCATATTGGCCGTAATGATATGATGCAGATCCAAAGCCAAAGCGTGGTAACCTTTCCTGGATTTGCTATTATCAATGTTTTTTTGGTGTCTTCCTCGTAGTAGTCTCTGAGAAGTTTCATTATTGCAACATAAAGCGGTTGCAATCTGTAGGTGTGTGGTGGGAAATATTATATTATTACACCATTATTTAGCCCATCCAAAATTGGAAGAAGGCTTCTTCTTAGTGGCTTGGAAAATGCTATAAACTTCTGGCATTATTTAAAAAACAGTTCAGCGATCGTCCATTGAGATTGATAAACGTCTGCTCAAGATCCAGAGGGCCAATTCCTTCTGCATCTGTACGCGTGGGAATCTAATAATTGGCGGAAGACAGGTCCCTGTAGATCAGCGGTAATATTTTCTCATCGATCATGTCAAAGCGCCAACCTGGCCCTTTCGTTCTGTGGCAATGTTCTTCTGGGTTTACAGAAATGCCTGTTTCGTCGGAGTGGCAAATCGTATCTGCGGTAAGTTCGTGCTTATCAAGAATTTCTTGTAAAAGCTTTGTCAATCCCATTCATTTCTTTTGTAAATATTCTACAAATTCTGCTTCTTGTGTTGACGAAAAAACAGGAACAAGACGATCCAAAATTTTTTTTGAGCTCAACATTTTATTACAGCTTCAGTTTTTAAATTTTTTATCAACAATTCCCGCCTTTTTGACTTTCGAGATAATTTCTCACCATCTGAAACAGAACCCAACGCTCTTGGATTCTAATGTGCAGCAGAGTGTATTATGAAATTTCAGGAATTTACAGTAGATTTCACCACCAACTGAGCAAAAAATCAGGAGGGTTCTGTATTGCTCTGCAGTTACTTTTTGCCTGGGGCTTCCCTATACATTTTCGACCTTCACCATCGGAATCTTGTTTCTTATTGGAAATTTAGATTTGGCAAAGTTGCCAAACGTTGTGTTTATTATGAATCCGAAGAGAAAATGGATCTGCAACAAATGATTTCTGAGATTAAAAAAAAAACATCGAAAAATGTGCGTTTTCTTCTTTTACATCTAAGACCTTCATTTCTGACCACATTGTCGGCTTCATATTCGACTTCCACTTCCACCTTTAACAGATTTTGACAAAATATTGCTAATAAATGGGCAGATGAAAGAATGTTGAATTTTTTGGGTCTTACTTGCAGTTTACCAAACATTTAAAGCTGGAAACCTACAATTATCTGTTCTACAAACTCTTCCCAAACATACATCCCTCTAACACATGCTCTCTTCCACATATTGACATATAAGGAGAACTTCTAACGTTACCAGAGACACGACTAAAGCAAACCAACTATAGATAAACTAATATTAGCCTATGCTTCTCAGCAACGCGTTCCTAGCGATACTCGAAGCGCCGAAAGCTTATAACTCAATTTAAATGCAAATACGTTGTATCAAGTTTCCTGTAAATTTTCCTCTTAAGACAACACACCGCCGTCTTAAGGCTGCGTATGGTGGGTAATAGACTCCGAGAATGGCCGCGTTGTTAGTGTTTTATTCGCCCATAAGGATAACGTACTGCGAAGTTCAGCTTTCTCGCGCCCTCTAGGGCGAGATAGGCAAATTAACTATGGGGGGAATCATCATTAATGTTGCTGAGGGGGTGGACGGGGTCACATATATGAATTTGGGACGATCTTGGTTTATTAGCTTGATGTAGGGATAGGGTTGGAGGCAATGGCGCAGTTGATAGGAACGTTCGCTTTTGTTTCATAATTATGCATTTGTTGTGCAGTGCAGTGAATCGCTTATTTTTACCCCCCCCCCCCCCTCCCTTCACCATCCCCACACCAGCAGTTGTACCGATCTTTCCCTCAGCCTCTATCCGTCCGCTTTCCTTCCAAAACCTTCATTGTGCCATACCACAAATAATTCCTCTCTCGGCCAGTCGACGTTCAACGATAAGTTTTCCAATTAATGCTGAACGCGAGGGGGCGCCTCAATCTTAGCCGCCTTCGTTATACGGACGCGCTACGTCGAGGAACAGCTGAGGTATGAGGCGGCTAAACTCGTCATCTTTCCCCGAAACGTCCCCCGCAACCCTCCCCGTACCGCTTCAGCCGGCTGGTTCCACATCCGCGAGAAGAGCTCGGCTCTAAAGGATCGAAGAAGGCCCTGGAACGAATATGAACCCGGGCCGAAGGAAGGAAGACGCGTTGCGGTGATGGGGGAGGGCGCGGGAAGGAAACAAAAGACGTTCGCGCTCGCTTCTCATTGGCTGTCGCTAATAAGAGGTTTCTGGAAACGCGCACATGCCGGAGCCTGAGCGCATTGTGGCGGAAGATGAGGGTACGTTAGGTGTTGTGCGATAAGAAAATGAAACTTGAATGAATAAAATATCGCCGAGATTACTTTCGAATTCTTAAAGCTACCTCAAAATTTTCCAAAATTTGTCATTTTCAGCTAGATCAAAAACCACGAAAAGTAACAACAGATACACTCATACTTTGCATAGGAAGATTTTGATTTTTCCTTTTCAGGTTTCATTTCCAGCAAGAAAAGCACGACCTCCAATCTCTAACCGTTTTGGAGATGAAGGACCTAGAAGAATGGAGGAGACGTCCCCCGAAAAGAGATGTACAAGGAAATTAATTAGATCTGAAGTTATTTACAAGCGTTCAGATATACCCCTCATTAATACTGATTAGTTAATTAGCTCATTTCCTGACGTCTCAAACAGATCCAGAAACATCCGTATGTGTTAATAAGGCGGAATTAATACATTATTGGTTGCTCAAAAAATTCGTGGAGACCTTTCCCAAAACTATCTGTAGGTGTTGGAGAATTCTTGACTTCATCATACCGTAAATAATAAGTGAAAGCAAAAAGAATCGATTTAATGCCCACGTCTTCAGCAGCTTGTGATCTGGTAACCACACCTCTTACATCGCTTTTGCAAGAAAGGGGCCAACTCATTTCAGTATCTGGTGAAATATTTTGTGAAAAAGCTTCAATCATAAATAACTGAAAAGAAGGATTTTCAAGCAAGTTCCTGATAATTGTAGTCAATCGTTGGTGAAAGATCATCTGCTGATGAATCCGCCTATACGAGCAAAAATTTCAGAAATAAATTCAACACCTTATCAGCTCTACAATCCTGATGAGAATGAAGAACTTCCTTCTTGAAAATTTTCCCCCCCACGTTGGATATCATCTCCGACGCGAACAAGAGCTCAGAATCAGCACAAGATCCGCCATCTTGAATCTTATTACATACGTTAATACGTACGGTACGCGAATGGCGTAAGACGAGGGTTGCCTGCCTGTCTATTTAAATCTTCCAAGAGATGATGGAAATTTGCAATTCTCCCTGCCTTTTACTATCCGCACTTCCCGCCCGACCCCTTCCTCGAACATCCGGGCGCTCCGGCGACGTATGTAAGATGAAACTCAAAGTCTATGTCTTCCGCAACGTACCGGCAAGCCTCCGCTTTCCTACACGCGATAGATATTCGGAAAAGCTGACGTCTAGCGATGCTTCCATAGGGGTACACGTTGAGCGAGCGCTAGTCTTCTATTAGTATGCAAATACGCTTGTTTCCAGGCTGAAATTCCGCATTCTGTCTATGTATATGCTTGATATATAAGGAAGTGGATGTATATAAGGTATACGCCTCGAGCGCTGATGTCTTCAGTGTCTTTGGAATGGTATTTAGGTGATGTATGTAGGTGCTTGGGAAGAATATGGATTGTCTGTCGTTAAATGGAAAATTTGGGAGATTTTTTAGATATTTCTGATAATTTTCAGGATGCTGTAAAATTTTGCTAATTCCAATCTTTAGATTATTGCATCCCTTAAACAAATTAAAAATTTTACTACTAAGAATAGGTAGCGCCAGTAGGGCAGTTTGAAGAACAGGGCCCCCCATCATGATACCAGTAGAGCTAGGAGAAGAATGTAGTAATTTGTTAACAAAAGAAAAGGGATAATTGTTTTTTCTCCAAACGCGGTGGTTGTCGTGGTAAATTCTATATTTTGTAAAAGAATGACATTTCAACGTCAAGAAAAGGAACATTTTGCTCAATTTCTTTTTCAACTATAAATTCTAGCTTGTGGTACTTTGAGTTTTGTCGTGGGGTAAAGCAACCAAAAAGTCATGGATGTATTGAAAAATTAAGGGAAATTAAAATCGAATGTGGTGTAATAAAGAGTTCGTAGCAATTTCAGCAATTGGAGGGCCTATAGGGCAGCCAACCTTCTGAGAAGATAACTCATCGTTAGAGCAAAAATCAGCAAGAACTAAGTCATCAGGAATGTTAATGAAAGGATAAATTACGTCAAATGTGGTTAAAAAAAAAGCAGCAGCTACATAATTGAAAGTTGTTAATTTTGGTAGCACGTTGGAAGGCCTCTTTGTCTCTGACAAATCTATAAAAGCAGGATGCCATAATTTAGGTGTTTTTTTTGCTGTTCAAGTTATTATTATTGTTGTTATTATTATTATTAGTAACAACAACATTTGAGATGTAGCCTTCTTGATGCAATTTACTAACTAGGTATAATGAATTTAGCTGCGATAAACAATGATATTACCAATGTTATCTCTGCTGATTAGTCGTTTTTGATTTTTTTCCCAATAAGTGATCAGATGAATAGCTTTGGTTCTAACTCCATCTCTATCTTTCACAGATAAAGCCCCAATGCAATGTTCAGCTTCAGATAATAATCTATAAATGGTGATGTCTCTAATAGAAACAAATAAATAAATTAATAAAAACAAGAAAATTCTCCAAATAAGTTGGCTAGCCATTTGGGATCGTTATATTAATTTAATAAACCTGGCTTTCTCAAATTAACGAAGTTTTGGACTTTTTTAATTTTTTCGTAAAATTTCCATAAAAGCCTCTTTCAAATTTCCCCTTTAAAATTGACACAAGGTTGCCAGATCATCAGAAAAACCAGTAAAAAGTGAATATTTTTTTTTTTCAATGAGCGGCCGTGCATAGCAAGTATTTCATCTTTCTTCAATACTTCGGTTTAATTATTTTAGTAAATCTAAGAAAATAAAAATAAAATCATACTTTCGAGTAAAGTTAAATTTAAGGATGGTTATTCGTTAAATTTATTACCTCGAATTAATTAATTAATTAATTAAGAAAAATTTCCACTCCATTTCCCAAAATACATCCCATCTAATATCCCAGCAGTATACGCTAAAATTACCTAAATTACAATAAAATCAAGACGCAGATACTACAAATTTTAAAATATATTCTCTAATCAGCCCGCATAAAAGCCATTAACTCCGGCATTACAGCCAATAACGACGCTAATATTCCCGAAATATAACACCGTCATCCTCCTAGCGGTATAGAAAAGCAGCAGCCATTCTCTCGGCTAACTCTAGCATCCCTGTTCGCCCCTTCGACGGGGCTTCCTACGAACTATATCCGGGCCGGGCATCTCTCGCGCTAGCTAAGGTGCACCCCAACCCCGTACGACCCTCATCAAACATCCGTAGCGTTGCGCCTATGTAACACCACCCACCCCCTGGCAGGCGTCTCAGCTCCGAAAGCTTAGGCGCTGTTGAAGAAGGGGTGTCGGCGGCCATGTTTGACGTCGTACTTGTTGGAAGAGATAAGGGAACGGTTGTAATTGGGGGAGAAATCTGGATATTTGGAAGGTGTAAGGAGGCTGCGATCTTTTTCTTTGGAAATTAGCAAGGTTTTAGTTAAATTCTTTGTAGGTTTGAGAAATTATAAAATTATTAAAAAAATAAAAAAATAGGGGACTAAAATATAGCTATTTTATCGACTTTATTTTAGAAATATATTTTAAATAAAATAAAACGTGCTAAATTTAGATATTCTGCAGGTAAATTATTATTATTTTGAGGTTTCCACTTTTAACAAAAGTTATAAACAATAATTAAGAAGAAAATAAATAATTAAAACTAAAAAAAAAATTAAACAAAATACTTTTCGTATGAATTAAATAGAAAAATAGAAATATTTAGTATATATATAAATATTTATAATTAAAATAAATAAATAATTTGAGAAAAATAGTTGGAGTAAATTAAAGATGAATAATTAGTTTTTGTACTATTAAATACTTACTAAAATTTGCCCACGAAAAATAATAAAAGGAGTCAAAAAATAATTGTTATATTTTCATATTCTGGTGACCCCTTGTTTAAAAAAAAAATAATTTTCATATAAATTAGGTTCAGAAATATAATTTCAGATTTGAGTAACATACTTTTTTATTGAAAGATTATAAAAACCAAGGGTACATGCATATAAAAAATTGAAAAATAAATTCCAGACGAACAAAAGCCAAAGGTAACAAAATATTAATAATTTAAAAGCGGGCTGACCCCCTTTTAACAGAAAAAATTAAATAAACAGAGTAAATTTAAAAAGGAAGGAAGACTATTGGATAAATACGAAAAGTTACGAATGAAAAATAATTAAAGGAGAGAGCAAATGATTTATGCGTTTTAAAATTTTAATTACCCCTGCTCTTCTGAAAAAAGCAAAAAAAATTTTCACATAAATTAAACAGAAAAATATAAATATTTGATATAAAACAAATAAATAATTTGAGAAAGAAGTTGGACTAGATTAAAGATGAATAATGAATTTTTGCACTACTAGACAAACGAGGAAAAGAATAATCGTTTAATTTTAAAATTCTGGTGACTCCCGTTGTTTAAATTAAAAATTAATAAATCAAGAATACATGCCGGTAAAAGATTTTTAAAATAAATTCCAGACAAACAAATGTCGAAGGTAATAAAATATTGAAAGGAGGCTTGGCCCTCTTTTGACAGAAAAAAATTTAAACAAATATATAAAATTCAAGAAGGAGTGGAAACTATTGGATAAATACGAAAACTTACGAATCAAAAATAATAAAACGAGACAACAAATAATTTTTACGTTTTAAAATTCTAGTTACCCCTGTTGTTCTTAAAAAAAAGCAAAAAAATTATTTTCACATAAATTAAATTTAAAAATATGATTTCAAATTTGAGGGATACATTTTTTTTAATTAAAAAATTAATTATTAAAAATTAAAAAATATTTTTTTTTCAGCTAAAATAAATCCTATAATACCTACTTCAAGTTAAAATATACACGCAGAACTAGTTCTCGACAATTCTAACAATTTCCCATGGAAAACGAGATCCTCAGATCCCCAAAAGCACACACAAACTTGCACGCAACTTCTATCAATTCTAACGTATGAAAACGAATATAATATCAAAGTGGACACTGGTCAACTCGATACAATTATAGCAACCCTTCAGAACTGTGAGAGTTGACCCTTTGTTCCTTCTACGTATATCAGAGGGAAAGATCTTGCTACAATATTCGAAAAACTCGTAGAACTTGTTGGTTTCATATCTTTCCCACAAAGTTAGAATTATATCCCTTTTCATTTCGAGAACTGTACTTCGTACTTTTCGAAAGAAAACTGGAATTTTATTAACCTTAAAAGGACCTTGCAGGACCTTTTTCGGGGTGGTGCCTTGCTACGAGGCGACCCTGTTTGGTGGAATTTTAAGTACATGAGGAGACTCGTAAGTTTGTTTTACGAAACATCTTTAATCATCTTGTCTATTGATGCGTTGCGATCAAGAGTTCCAATTCTGTTGTTCTGGTTCTTCTCAGTTCAAAGAGTCATTCACTTAATGCGGGTTCTAACGGCCTGAAGGCGCACAAGGTTACGAGAGAGAGAGTAACCTTTTTATTAAATGCAACAGCCAACGCAATTCTCTTGTCTCCCTCGTGTTTCTGAGGGCGCTACGCTTACCACACTAGACATTAATATTGTTCAAGAATAACCAGATGCTACTGTCACGTCTGACGTGAGATGTAAGACGTGCTTCGCCCAAGATAACGTAAAAGGAGTGGGTGGCAAGAGTGGTTGAATACATTGGTGAGGGTCCGGTTCATTTTCCTAGACATGTAGATGAGATGGATTTCGTTTCTATTCCAATTGTGATGCTGGAGATGGAGAGGGTTTCAAACGTACTCCTTCATCTGCATTACCGTTGGCAAAAAATTCGAATAAATTAGTAGAAAATAAATGTAAAAATATTTTTTAACTTCTTGCTGCAATTTTTTTGTTCGTATCAAAAATATGAAACTTATTTCAATCAATTTTGACTCCAAATCGATAATTTCTTTGAAATGTTAGTTGGAAGTAGAAAGAAGTGAACCATGTAATGAGTGCGGAAGTCTTGAAATGGACGAAGAACTCTTTCCAGAACAAATCGACTGAACTTAAACTGATATGGAAGAATTATGCTGAAAATCAGCAAATGGAATGGTTTGCCAGAAATCCTCTATAAACTAAAAGTAACATTTTTAGGGCATTATTAAGCATGGGTAGTAATCTTACTGCTGCTGTATTTCAGCGTTTAGCATACGTATTTACACCGTAAGAAGGCTGAAGACTGTGGCAATGCAGGAAGCAGTAAAGATATCTTATTTTAGCTGCTTCCACTAGATCATATCGTGTGGGATCTGAGCTCATTCTTCGAGTTTTGAAAAAATCTTATGAAAAAACATTATCATGGCAAACAAGGCGTGTCAAGTTGAATAAATAAAATATGTTGATCAAAAATGAACGTTATATTCTTTAAAAGGTAGATAACATGAATTCGGAGATGTCGTAAGAAATCTCTAAATAAGAGCTCTTTTACGCAGCCGGTAAACTTCTGTAAGTTCATTCTTTTTATATCTTCGAGAAAATGGTTGTAAAATTTTGGATCCCAGCAGTTGAGCGATTGTTGCGTACCGGAAAGCCTGCGCCGTGGAATCTCTGTGGCAGCCTTGCCCCTAAATAATGAAATAATAAAATTACTATAAAAATAGTTAAATTAGGTCCCCTGTACAAATTTAGACACCAGTTTGCTTTAACAATTTCAAAAACCAATTTTTGAGGATTTTTTTTTACTGTGGTGGTGATTTTCAAAGCGACAATTGATTACTCTCTTACAAAAAAAAAAAAAAAAAAAAACAAGAAGAAATAGAAATAAAGCAGCTATCTTTTATTTTAGTAATGAGTAAGACCTCCTCGTTTCTACATGCGACGAGGCAACGAAGTAAATAAATTATTTAACAAATTCATTACCTCCCAAGTGGTTCTTATGGCTAACATCAATTCTTCTCTGTCTTCTTTCGCTGTAAACTTGTCTCGTCATCCAGCCCCATAATTTTCCTATAATATTCATGTCTGGAGATAGGACAGGCCATTCCAGAACATCGATACTGTTGTCGTTCATCCATGTGTTTTTGATTATTCTTGCTGGGTGAATTGGGACATTATCATGTTGAAATGTGCAATCTTCATCGGGGAACCCCAAATCAATATTAGCGATTTGTCTCTGGTACTTTTGACCAGTCTGTCTTCCTTTCAGGATTTCTAGTCTCACTGTTCCTCGACTTGCAATAGCACCTCAAACCATTATTAATCCAGCTCGGCTATGACGACGTGATAAAAATCGTTCTGCCAACCTCAAATCGTGAAAATAATATTGGGAGCCATCAAATCCATCCAAATTAATTTTTTTTTCATTACTGAAGTCAATTGTTTTCCACTCATTTAGCCATTCACGATGATCGCGAGCAAATTCTAATCGGACTTACTTATGATGTCCCAGTAGGAAGGGTTTCTTGCGCAACTTTTTTTACCCTTTAGGTGGTTCGTTCGGAATCATCACTTTCGACTCTAATTTGCTTAGCTGTAGCACAAGAATTGAACACCATCCGCAAAATCGCTCGACGCTCCCTTGCTGTTGTTGCCGTTGCAATGCGACCGCTCCGATTATTGCCATAGTTTTCGATGTTTTTCAAGTAAGCGTGCTTCGTTCAATTTTTCTGGGGATTTCTGGATTCGAGCAGCCTTCTTGTCGAGGAGTTTGGATTTTTCTTCTTTCTTCTAAACATAAAGTTCTTCCACGGCCCATACTGGCAACCAAGTACGACGACTATTGTGGAACACTTCTTGACTTATTGCTAAGCAACGTAGTTTTCATTTATTTAACGGACCACAGCTAACTGCAATTAAAAAATGTAGCGAGAGTAATCAAGTATCGCAATAGAAATGACAATGAAATCTCTATTTGAGAGTAATCGAGTGTCGGGCACTGTATATATTGCAGAGCTTAATTTATTGGACAGCTAGGATAAGACACAGCTGGTTCCGTACGCGCACCAGAGAAAATTTATTTATTTTAAATTTGTTGCCTGTAAGCAATTTTTCTATCGATAAAATAGCTGATTTTTTCTTATACTTCATTTCTTCATTGTTGCCTGTAACTAAAAGTTACACAAAAAAACACACAATTCTTATTTTATGTGTACGACAATGTAGATCAGTTCTAAGCCAATGGCTACACAAGCGGAGCTGCCATTGTCTTGTCGGGACACAACACTATGTGGGCCTTTGAGGTTTTAAATTATTGAACAAGCTACCCATGAAATTCAAAGAACTCGTTTTTTTTTTACAGTTTTTACAGCTGTGAAGAGTTCCTCAATAGTACATTATCCTTACATTCCTTATGTACATATTGTGACCTCCTGAAGAAATGAGCTAAATTAGCTAAAAACTAGCCTTAATTTCTCCGATTGTAGTAAGCATGTTTTTCAGGTAATTTACTTAATATGGTGCCAATATTACCAGGTAACTCATGTTGGTTTCAGCCCTTATATTCGATAATCCAGCCACTAAACAGATCCTTACATCTTCTAACTTTTTTGACGGCTGCTAAATAAAGTAACGGCTCTTTCGATAGAAATATTTTCAAGCATTCTGGCAATTTCAAGTTTTACTTTACAGTCTTTAGAAATCTTCTGAAGAAGCTGACGGGATAGTCAGCGAAACGTCAAGTAAAATATTAACTACACGACATCACCCGAAAGACATTTCTACTATGGATTACGGTCGTGAAAGCCTACACTCAAGTTTTACTTCTTCTCTAAAAACTTGAAGTATAGAATGAAGCCTTGACTGAAATATAACGTAGATTCTTACGAAGTGCTTCAATTTTATTTTAATTAATAAATTAATTAAATTTAATTAATAAATTAAATAACATCCAATCGTAAAAGATATAAAATATTTGAATATATTTCTAAATATTATTAAAAAAAAATAGATTTATTTACTTAAATTCAAGCTTCACATTTTATACATAGGAACCTGTTTCTCTAGAACCCGCCAGTTTAAAATAAAGTGAACTACGTTTCAGGGGTAGCCAAATCAAGGGGTGATTTCACCCTCTACACCAAGATAGGACTCCTCATCAGTAGATGGCAGCATTATTTTAGGTAGCGTAATTTATACGAAATACAAGGAAGGATGTCAGGGGAGGATTAATTTCTTTTTTTATGTGTAAATCTTTAGCCTTTTCAGGATTACTTTCGTGGGTTGACGCGGAGAAAAGGTCTTTCAACCTCTCACATAAAGCATGTCTTTTTACCTGTTTGGGAAAAATTTTTTTTTTTCTTACTTCGAAATTATGCAAAAAGCAAATAATTTTTCTCTGCTTTTTGCATAATTTGAAATGTTTTTAACTGGCCGTAAATGTTGCCTAGCAATAATTTTGTACATTAATTAATTCTATCAAAAATCCCGCATTATTCCTTAAAGCTGTAGATTAAATATTCAAGCCCCCCCTTCGTTTAAATCGGTCGTTTGAGCGTGTTTCGAAACTATTCGGAAGGTAATTGTAGAGTTTCGGGGCGTTTTAATTTGTCGAATTTCGAGCCATATTTATTTACTGATGACGTGTGCCGGAGCTGTGGAGGTGGGAGGCGGGAGCACTTATCTTCAGTGTTGTGAATGAATTCTTCTTATTGCGCATGTAGCAATTTTTTGCTAATTTCTTTCGCATAACATTGAGAGAGATGGATCCAACCATTCTTTAGCTTCAGCTAATGCGATTTTTGCTTTACTTAGTGCCATTTCTGCCGTCGGATCTCTTGTTAGGAAGAAGATGTAATCTAGAAACAAACATACTTTCTTGCAATTTAGATATTCTCGTTTAACGTAAATATGCACGTGGAACAGTACCGGAGCCACGGAGTTACGGATTCTTGTGGCACGGCTTTGCAAATGCAAATACCAATGCCAATTGTTGTTGATCCACGCAATCGAAAGCTTTCTTTAGAACCAGATCATTTTTCTTTTCATTTAATGCTACTGTTACATTCTCCAATAAATCCACTATTGCTGATTTCGTAGATTTTCATGGTGTTTCGTTAGAATAAGCAAAATAGCCTTCTTTCACGTGATATCTACAGTTACATGGATCTACATTTACTTGGCTCTGTTTTGCCCGTTTTCTTATGCAAATTGGTGTAATTTTGCAAATCATTACCTCTGCAGGGAAGACACCTTCAACAATGCAAGCATTAGATATCTTTGCGAGAGGATCTGCTATTTATTGTTTAAACATATTCGATAACATCTACTGATGTCTTCAGTTCTTCTTTTCGTAGGATGTGCTGTTATTGGCGCAATTTCAGCAGATGTCGCAGGTTCTAGATAAATGGAATGTTGCTAGCTTTTAGGCTACGTATTTTCAATTTTTTTTTAATTATTTCTTTTCTATATCCTTTTTTTAGTTGGATAAAATTATTGGGAAGGCCAAGAAAATAATACAAATTAATTAATTAATTTTTCAATTTTATTGCCTATATTTTACA
This sequence comes from Oryctes borbonicus, assembly GCA_902654985.2. NCBI lineage: Eukaryota > Metazoa > Arthropoda > Insecta > Coleoptera > Scarabaeidae > Oryctes > Oryctes borbonicus. Next base: position 3,358,552 of record LR736893.1, on the reverse strand, counting down.
TCGAAATTTGCCTCGTCAAGGATGCAGGACATTATAATTTAAGTTGAGAAAATTAATAAAGCATAAGGAACATTTTCAACTGAACTGCAGCGAATAAAAGTGACTGTTGTTAATCTTAATAAATCCAGTTGCTGCAGTACTCAATAACTCGTGATTGTGCAAAGTTTAATCGTGAAGTAACCCGCCGGAAAAAGCCAGCTCCTGTATAACATCAGCATTTGAGACTCCAGCTCTTCAGACGAAATGGCGTTCAGACATCTAGGACCTTGAGTAACGATCCTCGTGCAGCTACAGGAGCGGAGTTGTAAATTTGGTTTGAGAGCCAGAGGGGCCTTATGTTCCGCTATTCACGAGGCAGCACAAGACTGTTAAGGAATAGTGGACTGCAAATCACTTACCGTGAGTGGCTCGTGATTGGGGAAGATGCCTTTTCCCTGATGAGTCCAGATTCACTCTACATCAATCTGATAGCGGAGTTTTAATGTAAAGCAGGCATGGAGAAATGTATCTTAAAAGAAACAAACTCCTGAATAACATCAGCATTTGAGACTCCAGTTCTTCAGGCGAAATGGCGTTCAGACATCTAGGACGTTGAGTAACGGTCCTCGTGCAGCTACAGGAGCGGAGTTGTGAATTTGGTTTGAGAGCTGGTTTGAGAGCTTGGAAGATGCCTTTTCCCTGATGAGTCCAGATTCACTCTACCTCAATCTGATAAGCG
>LR736893.1:3345325-3357824 GCA_902654985.2 Oryctes borbonicus | reverse complement strand
CTTTTCCCTGATGAGTCCAGATTCACTCTACCTCAATCTGATAAGCGAAGTTTTGGTGTAGAGCAGGCATGGAGAAAGGAAAAAAAAAAACATGGCTCCACGTGTGCTATTTGGAGGTGGGACTGACACGGTTTAAACGATCGTACCAAGCTGGTAATTTTGTATTTGCGAACGATAATGCTCGTCTCCACCGAGTCCGCATCTTGAGCGACGTAATAATTACCAATGATATAGAAAAAAATATTATTCACTAATCCTCCAGGCTGCAAATACATCGAGCGTCTTTGGGAAAACCTTGCCAGCTCGTCCTTGTCCTCTGGATGAGCTTGTGACAAGAATGGGAAAGATTTCTGCAAAGATTTATCAAGACGGTAAGAGGAAGCATGCCTAGTAGATGCTTAACTGTGTCACAAGGTCGAGGAAGCTCCACACAGAATTAAAATTAATGTTGCTGGATCTGTGTTCTTAGTTAGCCTAACCACCACCTTATATTGAAATCAATCAAGAGTGTTGATTGATAGTGCTGTAAATATTTATTTATTTATTTATTTATTTGTATTACTACGAATCCATAAACTTTGTAGCGCAAATAACAGTGTGAATAAAGAATACGTAAATGTGGTCATAAGTAACGTAAGATAACTTTGAGGAAAAAAATTTATTAGAAATAATAAAAACAAACTTTGGACGATTAGATTTTCTCCATAAATCTACAAGGCGTTACACAAACTTTCCTCTTAACATACAAAGTACATCGTACGGAAAATCACCTCAAAATTCTTCACCGTATCAACTCTCTAATTCACAATCACAGAATCTAATGAGCCATAAGCAAAATCATTCAAAACTACATTCCCTTGCACCGCAACGTTGCACGAGGAGGGGGTATGTGTCGATCGGACCACCCGATGGGTACTTACACTTACATAGATCGACTTCTCCAGCTGACGTCGGATTTTGCATTGCTAGCGCGCTTCCTACGGCACGTAGGGGGCTCACGTGGAGAAGCAAGGGGACCCGGACGACGGGAGGGGTGCTATAATGCACGTTAACGAATCATTAAATTCAGTCGTACAGGCAAAACTTTAACTCAAGATTAAATATAACAGTTGCCGAGCTCTAACTGAACTCTAATGTCAGTCATCATTTAAAATGTCTGCGACGTAATTGTGGCATTAAGATCTAGGGGGCGTACCGGGATGCGAGACCTGTGGCAGGAGGAGCAGAAGACGATGTTTAACGTCCGAAGCTGCCGGGAGAGGAAATGATGGAATTTTCAAAGGAATGACGTTTAATGATGATTACCAAAACTGGTGATTAGAGCGCGCCCTGAGAGACTTATTTAGATTGATTGTTGGAAGGAGGCGGTTAGCGTCGAAGAAGACGTCTTCGATCGAGGGTGGTTCGATCTTATGCTCCCGTTTAAATGGTTTTCTATTAATCTTTAGAGGAGCTCTTTTTTTTTTGGAAAGGAAAGACGGATGATTCCCGGATGCTATGTTAAGGAAAATCGGCGAAGCTCTAAGCGCCAACGAAGAAAATGTAGTTTTAAACGTTTCTAATGTAGAGAATCCTTCTGGTTAAGGTCACTATTCGGCGGCCTTAGCCAAGAGGATTCTTTATGTCGGAATTCTCCTTTTTCACTACCAATTCGCTGCAAAAATGAATTTTTGGATAACGCTCACGAGGATATGAATTCGAATATTGCCCAAAATCCCCAAAAAGTCCTGGTGGATAACGTACCCTATCATAACAGCAGCTTAGAACGGTTTGAGTTGATATACGGCAAATAGTTGACGTATAAAAATGCAAAATATGAAGAAATAATCACCAAAAGAGAACTGCTTCATCTTGCAAAATTTGCATAAATCAAAACATCAGCAATATGTGATAGACGACGCTGCTGGGACGCTGTTAGGATGATCTCTTTGAAATTGTGAATTAAATCCGATAAAACTTATTTGCGCTCAAAGATGTGCCTAATTTGCTACATGAAGCTATTGTGCATAAAGCACTTAATCAATTTCGAAAAAAATATGCGCCACATGAAGTTCTTGAAGCACGTTTTGCTTCATCTATTGGAAAAGAAGGCATCAAAATGCACAATTAAGACTAAATCGCAGAGTTGTCCTTTATAATCTTCCGGAACTTTGTAAGTTATGGTAATTCCTGTGTACGACTGTGAGGAAGTCATCCTAGAACATACCCTAAGACCCCGCAAAGACAGTCTATTAACTCACTAATATTTCCTTCAGGTTTTGGAATATAGCCTGAAGCTAGCGTTGAAACTACAATTTTTGCAATTTGCACTTTTCCATACTCGCTCAATTTAAGCCTATCTGACTTTGGCTTGATGCCAAAAATGAAAGAACTATTTCGTGACAACGGATTCCGAACGTTCCCGAGATTAAAGAGGCAATAAAGCTTCGATAAGAAGCATTAACAGAACAGGTTTCCACATCGCTAGCAACGAGTTGGCTGCCTACATCAAAGGACAGTACCGGCCAGTAATAGTTTCACATTTGTATCATTTTTGTGCTATTAATATATAAATAGCTGCTGCTATTAAAGTTCTAACCCGCGTATGTTTGCAAGATTAAATTACCTGAGCGTGGCGCTGCACTTTGGACTCAAGTTTCCAGAAGAACGTAAACATTCAGCGGTGCTAATAAGAAAATTAGTTAATAAATAGAATAAGTAAATCTCCCAAATGCCCGAATTGCTCCAAATACTAGACATTAGAACAATCAACGTAAATGTGACAAATTATATCGTTTGAACTTCGTCTAGGGCGAAAGATAGAGTATAGAAAAGAAGCTCTTTGTTTTCTGTACCAAAGATCTAAAACTACCTCCCTCTCCCCCTTTCGCCCAAAAAAAAAAAAAAATTAAATAAAATATTGAAAACCTAACTAAGCCTCCTTTTATTGTTTTCTAATACAACGTGTATATCAGAAGTATCAAGTCTCATATATAAATAGAAGAATATTTCCAAATAAGGATGCAATTATTAAATAATAGTGTTCCCTAAATAATACCCTTTAGAACGCTCGTGTTCTCAAGTGCACGTGTTGTTTACGCCAGGTCTCGGCGTTTTACGGCTTTTCGACCAATAGAATTCCTTATTTTTTGTGCTTGCATTGTATCCACTATTGTAATAGAGCTGAATATTTTTTTTTTTTAGATCTCCCATGTACTTCGACGTACGTTTGTTAATACACTAGGCTACATTCGAAATATAACATGAATTTCATCCATAAAATTGTACCGTTACTGGATACGACGCAACGAGCGTAATGAGTATAGCTTCTTTAATGAATAAAATAATTTCTTTTAATTTAAATTTGTAAAATGGTCGAACATGCACCAATTCGCACATCTAATAATCCAGACAAGCTTCAGTTGAAATAATCGCGTATTTTTTTTACCAAAGCTTTGATAATTCGAAGGGTATTGATTTGATTATCTTATGTGAAATAAAACGAACTACTGTGCAAAAAAAGGGGGCACCATGATATATTTTACATAAAATAAATTTTAGATATTTTTTTGTAAATATGTACATTCAATAAAATAATAAAGAAATTGCTTCGGTTGGTTTATTTGCAAAATACCTTTGAAGGGCTGCTATAAGTTCGTCATCGTGCATAAATGTTGTCCCCCTTCGTGGGCTTTTGAGATTTAGAAAAAAAAATAGTTACAAGGAACTAGATATGGACTACTAAATTTTTATGAAGCCACATTCGGCAGTTGCAGCATTTGAAAGTCTTGACCTGAGGAGTGGCGCGTTGCCTTGGAGTAACAAGACACCTTGCGCCAGTTCTCCGCGCCTTTTCACTTTAATGGAATCTCTACTTTTTAAATGGTTTAAATGGTTTTTCAGCAACCTAGAAATATGTTCGGGGTCGTTATCTTACCACAAGATGCAACTACAATGCCCAGAAAGTACAGCATGTTACTCAAATAATGTTCTACGTTTCCCCGCTGCAAGATTCGTTTTCATTTTAATAATGTCGCCACCTCCCCAATATTATTGCCATTATTTTTTTTTATTTTTTTAATCGCTGGGAATGTTATCTCCATTTTTGTTGAAATATGTTCAACAACTCATTGAAATTCTTTGGTGTCCATTCAATCTTTTGGTCAAGATAATCCCAAACATTTTCTGTAATTTTGAGGCCCAGGATTTGCAGCTGCCAGATCATAGGGTTAACTACAACGCCTTTTAATGCCCGGCTTAAATGGTTTTTCAGCAACCTGGAAATGTTCAGGGTCGTTATCTTGCCACAAAACCAAACTACTGCCGATTAGACAATGATCAGCTGCATGGTTTGCTTTCATTTTAACAATGTTACCAATTCCCCAATATTATTGCCAATCCCATGTTTGAAAATAGTTTATGAACATGGTTTTACAAGAGTTTCACCAATACTGACCCAACTTACCAAAATTTGCCCCAAATTGCGTCTTAAGAAAGGTTTTTGAGCGCCTCTTTAAAGTCGAAGCTTCTTCTAAGTCTCATGCTGGTTTCTGAAAGAATTTATCTTCGAGAAGGCTGTATCAGCTGCTCGTATAAGCTTATCTACCATCTCGATAGGATTAATAAATAAAACACCAACATATTTTTTTTTAATATCTTTTTTATCTCATTTTATTTATTTATTTAATTAAAAGAAAAATCAACACATAAGAGAAAAATACAAATATTACGTACAATATAAATATAATAATGATAATAATAAAGAAAATGGAAAACTATCGAATAAACAAACACAATACTACAAATAAAAAAGAAAAACATACAAATATAATATATATGTATAAGTATATCGGGCACTACACGTTGGGGAGTACAAATTTTATATCAAAATATATTAGAATCAAACAAGTATAACGATAATTACGCAAACAATTCATGCATGAAACTATAAAATATATTATTAGTATATTATAGCTAAGGTACTAAACTCTAAACTTATCAAACGAACTAGTTAAGAATAAATAAAATTCTTATATATGTTAAGGGGGGGAACAGTTGTATGTGTATTAATTCTTAAAAAATAGGATTTTTTTTAAATAAAAAATTATTTTATTTTCCTTAATATTAAAAGAAAAAAGTTAACTTATTAAAAAAAAAATACGAACCTATGTAATAATTAATATAAAAATTAACGTAACAGTGAACAAAAATTACTTATTGTTTATAAAAAATATATTACTAGAATAATTAATTAAAAATGGGGGGGTCAACGTAATATACCATAATTTCTAGAATTAATTTATTTTTATTTAACGTATTTATTTTGCATATATAACACCTTAGCATTAAAATTTTGTTTTTTAATAACAAAAGAAAAAAAAAACGATAATATAATTAGATTTTTAGAATAGAAAATAGATTGAATAAATAGGGTAAATAAATTAGTAAATAGAATAATTTTTAAAATTTCTCTCCTTACTGTAATAATTTTATTTTTTTTTTTTTTGGGAGGGCGAGAGGGGGTGGAATTTGTAATTTAAATTTTGAGAGTTTAAACAAGGCAGTGCACTATATATCTAACAGCGGTTAAATTTTTAATTTTTAAATTTTGGTTTGATTTCTCTTTTTTATTTCGGTATCTTAGATGGATGTTCTTTAATTTTGAACGTCATTTGTTTTGATGAAATTTATTTAATTTTATTACATGGGTGATTGATTAATAATATCGTGGAAGATTTTTTTGGAAGAACCATGCTTGTATTTTAATGTGTATTAGGAACATATACCATTGTTTTGTTTTTGTTTCTGATGCATATTTTAGATTTTGTCAGATTCTATTTTGTCATTTTATTATTTGTATTTTTGGGGGGCGCATCGAGATAAAATCCACAAAATTTTGTTTTAATTGCTAGTAAACATGAATTAATTTTAGATTTAAATTTGGACTTGCTTTGATGAGAATAAATCAAAAGTACCTTCGGATTCATTCTTTGTATAAAGCTCATATTTATTTGATTTGAAAAATAGATGTTTTTGTCTATTTTTTTGGCAAATTTTTTCGGATTTTTGTGTGTTACATGTGATGTTCGATAGAATAATTTAAACGATGAATTGTAAAAGTAGGTTTTCGTTAAAAATGATTCAAAGTCTGAAATATTTCATATTTAATTTGTGCCTGAAACATAGAGGCTAGATCAGGGTGCTTAATTTGAGTGGATCTTTTGTTTGGGAAGATTTAATTTGTTCGTCCATTTTAATTTTGAAACAAATCCTTTACGATTTGGAAGTTTTTGGAGTTGTGTGTATCTTATAAAAAGCATATTTTGGTTTCTTAAAAGAAAACTACAGAAAGGGTGCTTTAGAATTTTGGGGTCTTTGGGAAGATGCAAATAAATACTTTTTCGTAGTAAAACGCTGAATAATATTGTTTAAAATGTCGACAAGAAACCAGTTTTTGTGAGGGTAAAATATTTCATGAGACGGCTTGAAAATTTAGCATTAAATTGAAAGTAATTCTGCTTAGTTCTTTGAGTAGATAAATCAGCTATTTTGTAATTTGTAATTTTGGAAAATCCTGAAATGATTTTTGTTAAAATAGATCTTTTTAGTTTAAGAGGCGGGCGACACATATTTTCAAATAATTTGCAGAAGAAGGTCTGTTTCCTTACGTTAACTTTGCTTGTTTTTCAAATTAATTGCTTAAATGGGTAAACTCGTTGTTTTTGTTGCTAAATTTAGTCCTAAAAAAAGTGGTATTAGAAATAGATTTTTTTAATCTAACAAAAGATTTACTTATTTTAATGCTTCGTACGTTTTTCGAATTAATTAACGCTAGAATGGAAACATAATCCGTAATATATACGTTTGAAAAACAGAAAAATTAAACGAAGTAAAGCTGGTTGAAAACACAAAAATAAAAGCAGCTCAACTTAAAACCGGCGAAACAGGAGAAAAAAGATGTTAAATTCATTTAACTTCCGTTAATTCGTACCGAACTTTTCATTAAGTTAATTGGAGCTCATCCGTTACATGCAAAGCTGGCCGTTTAAAAAAGCATCAGCCCGAACCGGAGGATTCCGGAGCGGAAAAAAAAACGGAAAGCAAATCCGGGGGTAGACCACTTTTAATCACAAGCTAATGAAACGTTTAAAACCGTTTAAATTCCATTACAACCTCGGAAAAAATCGCCCCAACCCTTTGACTATAACGGCGCCACCGTATCCCCGGCCAAACTAAATCCTATTAATTAACAGCTTCGCGAATTTTAAAGCGGACGGGAAAAAATACCCGGAAAGTAATCTCTTCAAACAGGTTTTTTTTTTTTCTCTGTGTTGAACCTCATCTCGCCGTAATTTAATCTCGCGCCACCGGAGCCGGTCGTTTTTTTGCCGATTAGATCCCTCTTAAAAAGAGAACACTTGTTGCGTCCTCTCGCATGAAAAATTCCGGCCGCTTCCGGGCGTCGCGAAAAAGTCCGGGACGGTGAAAAATTGACGCGCAATGTCCGTGGATCCGAGTGAAAATTCTGAATTCCGGGTACGGAGTCCGGGACTATGAAAAATAGCGAATTCGTGTAGATACCCAACTGCGGGGTACGGCGATCGTTCCGGGACTCTGGGCGGTCGGGTTCGGGAAAGGGTCCGGCGAGTTAATTTCGCTTCCACCTCGTTTTTTTACCTCAATTAGTCCCCCGACGGATTGGGGTTTTTTAATTAAAATTGGGCGGTTAGAAGGTAATTAGGGGGTGTGTTTTTTTCGCTTGATCGCGGTTCGAATTGGTTTTTCGGATCTTTTTTTCTTTTAAACTGTGCAGACAGCGGTTTTCACGCAAAAGGTTCGTTTTGGGCTGGTCGTCGATGTTACAGGGGTCGCTAGCACGGTTTTATTTCACTTGTTTTCGGTTACTTTTCTCTATTGGGAATTGTCTCGGTTGTCCGTGGTGATTTGATTGTTTTATACTTTCGTAGTCATTTGTTTTTTGCTTGTTTTTCTTCAGTTAACTTGTTTTAAACGGGATTTTGAAGCAGGGATTGGTAAATTTGTTTAGGGAAGAGTAAATTGGGCTATTTTTCTTTGATTTTTCGCAATATTTTTGTTATTTTTTCTTTGTTGTTCTAGCTTCTTTCATATTTAGTTTCCGGTTGTAAATTGGTCTAAAAAAGGGAATTTCTGAAATGGAATTTTATTAATACGACCAAAGTGAATTGTATTTTAGAATAATTAAAAAATGCAGCTGTTACCTGACTAGTTGCTATTGATTGCAAAATATACAAATTTTTTAAATCCAACAATAGGGCTCTTTGGAATTACAAGCATTAATTTGACTCATTAACAGCTTCTAATTTAGATGAAAAACTTATCTTAAAGCAGGATATAGGCGCGTGTGCTTTAACAACAGTTTTCTTTGCTCAACTAATGCAGAACAAAGTTTTAAGCGACAATTAAAGCTGCAAAAATTTGGATCAAATTAGGCGTTGCAGGAATGTAAAAAGCTTAAATTGTTTAAACAACAGAACTTCAAAGTGTGAATGGGTTTGAGACCAGACTATTGCTCAAAATGTTTTAAATATTTTATAAACTTTATCCACCCACATATTTGTTTTTGAAATTAAAAAAAAAAAAATTAACTTAATTTTGGTAAAACTCAACTCAAAATTTGAAATTTGAGTCAAAGTGGGATCCTAGAAAAAAATAAATTAAACGGTTCTGCCCTATCTTCAAGGCTCCCTTACACTCACTTAATTTAGCGATTTCTGACCGCTAAGGTGCTTCGATGCTTGGTCAAAAAGAAAACAAAAAGAAATCACGTAAATTGTTAAAAATCAAATGAAAACACGCAGCTCCTTGATGACAATCTAGTTAGACTAAATTAAATTACGTTACAATTAAAAGAAAACTATCGGTTAGACTAATTAAGATACTTAATGAACATAATAGGATATGAAAACTTAAGACTAAAAGGTGCATCCCTCAGATATCAAGTTAGCCAGAGTAACGCGTACGCAAAGCATACGCCCAAAAGGAATCTGTCTGTTATCATCATTGGGATACATCTTCAGTAATAACTTGTTGTTTTTCTTTGTTAAATTTGATGCTTTGATGATTGATCAAGTTTATTTTTTTTTAGGGAGCGTTTGAGAGACCTTGAAGAAGGTTGAAAAAAATAAAATAGACGACTAACATCTTATCCAAATATAACAAAATTTTTCTCATAAATGTTCGAGGTTAACGTACAAACTCTAAACCGAACAAAAACACCTGATTTATACCTACAATTTTCCTAGAAATCATTCCTTGCGGGGATCACTACAATAGAAGGAAAATTATTATTTTGAGGTAGATTTTCATTTTTTTTTTTCGTTTTTCTAAGATATATTGCACTTTATTGTAGGTATAAAATAATTGCGGGCAAAATTTTCCTTTCTTTTGCTTCTTGAAAAGGATTTTTGAAAGAGCAATTTTCTATCACAGGAGATATTACTTATAGTGTACAGACCTATGTGAATTAAAGAACTTGATGGATGTTAAGCGTAAGACGTTCAAATTTTGATCAATGATGAATCTGTTGGGTCCCCGAGAATTATCAGTTTTTAAAGAAGCTTCCACCGACGAGCTTTTTTAGGGTAAATAAATGAGAAATTAAAGTGGAAAGAGATTGAAGGTTATTGACTTTTAAATTGGGGGTTGGTAATTTTGTTTTTAAATGTAAAAAAAAATGCAAGGTTTGTTGATTTAAAGCCGGTGTATTTTAATAATTGATTTTTTTCATTTAATTATAATTTTTCTTTATAAAAATATTAAAATCATCGTCACTATTGTTTCATCTCTACATTTTGTACATTTTCAGGAAAGAAGTTTACCGGAAAATTAGATTTTGATGAAATAGTCATCTAGGTCCCGGAGAATTACGAAATTTCATCGTCAAGTTTGACGATGTGGTGCAAGTTAATGGTTTAAAAATTAAAACTAAAGGTTACATATTTAGAAACTTGGGGTTGGTAACAAGTTTTGGAACAAAAAAATAAGAGAAATGTTTGATATTTCATCGAATATCATCTTTGAGGGCGCATAGCATATTTGAACTCGACTTTGTTCCTTTCTTTCGCAAAAATTCCTCGAACATAAAAATTTTTCTCAATAAAAATATTAAAATCGTCGTCACTATTGTTTCATCTCCAGTACTTTATTTTAGTTTGTGCCGCAGATGATATATTTTAAGAAAAAATTAAATATTTTAGAATTTTACGGATATTCAGGGTGAGACCTACAGATTTTGACCAGCGTCTCCTAAGACCTAGAGAACCATGAATTTGCAAATAAGCTTAGTGATGCGGCGTGAGCTAATAGCTTAAAAATTGAAATCGAAGGTTATTGAAACTTATACATTGAAAAATTTGGGGTTGGTGGAACGTTTCTGAACAAAATAAGGGAATTCTTTGATATTTGATATTGATAATTCTAAAAACCATTTTAACATGTTTGAACTTGACTTTGTTCCTTTCTTTCGCAAAGATTCTTCGTATATAACAATTTTTTTGAACACAAATATTAAAATCGTCGTCATTACTCTTATAGTTCCAGTACTTGGTTTTAGTTTGTATCGCAGATGATATATTTTAAGTAAAATTAAATATTTTAGACAAATTTATGGATATTAAGGTTGAGACCTACAGATTTTGACCAGCGTCTCCTAAGACCCAGAGAACCATGAATTTGCAAACAAGCTTAGTGATGTGGTGTGAGCTAATAGCTTAAAAATTGATTTTGAAAGTTACTGAAAGTTATATATTTAGAGATTTGGGGTTGGTGCTATGTTTTTGAGCAAAATAGGGGAATTTCTTGATACTTTATTGAATATATAGTTCTATAAATAATCTTTGAGGGTATATAACATGTTTGAACTCGACTTTGTTCCTTTCTTTCGCAAAAATTCCTCGAACATAAACATTTTTCTCAACAAAAATATTAAAATCGTCGATATTACTCTTATATTGTTTTACTTTGTGTGGCAGATGATATATATTTTTTTATATTTTGATTTATTTTAAGTAGAGTTGAGCTAATAGTTTAAAAATTACAACTAAAAGTTACTAAAGGTTATACTTTTAGAAATTTGCGGTTGGTAAAACATATTTTGGAACAAAATAAGGGAAATGTTTGATATTTTATTGAATATACACTTATTTGAACTTTACTTTGTCTTTTTTTTCGCAAAAATTCCTCGAACATAAACATTTTTCTCAACAAAAATATTAAAATCGTTAAAATTGTTTTACTTTGTGTGGCAGATGATATATTTTTTTTTATATTTTGATTTATTTTAAGTAGATTTGAGCTAACAGTTAAAAAATTACAACTAAAAGTTACTGAAGGTTATACTTTTACAAATTTGGGGTTGGTAACCTGTTTTGGAACAAAATAAGGGAAATGTTTGATATTTTATTGAACATATACTTGTTTGAACTTTACTTTGTTCCTTTCTTTCGCAAAAATTCCTCGAACATAAACATTTTTCTCAACAAAAAGATTAAAATCGTTAAAATTATTTTACTTTGTGTGGCAGATGATATATTTTTTTTTATATTTTGATTTATTTTAAGCAGAGTTGAGCTAATAGTTTAAAAATTACAACTAAAAGTTACTAAAGGTTATACTTTTAGAAATTTGGGGTTGGTAACATGTTTTGGAACAAAATAAAGGAAATGTTTGATATTTTATTGAAAATACACTTATTTGAACTTTACTTTGTCTTTTCTTTCGCAAAAATTCCTCGAACATAAAAATTTTTCTCAACAAAAATATTAAAATCGTTAAAATTATTTTACTTTGTGTGGCAGATGATATATATTTTTTTATATTTTGATTTATTTCAGGTAGAGTTGAGGTAATAGATTAAAAATTAAGATTAAAAGTTACTGAAGGTTATACTTTTAGAAATTTGGGGTTGGTAACATGTTTTGGAACAAAATAAGGGAAATGTCTGCTATTTTATTGAATATATACTTGTTTGAACTTTACTTTGTTCATTTCTTTCGCAAAAATTCCTCGAACATAAAAATGTTTCTCAACAAAAAATATTAAAATCGTTAAAATTGTTTTACTTTGTGTGGCAGATGATATATTTTTTTTTATATTTTGATTTATTTTAAGTAGAGTTGAGCTAATAGTATAAAAATTACAACTAAAAGTTACTAAAGGTTATACTTTTAGAAATTTGGGGTTGGTAACATGTTTTGGAACAAAATAAAGGAAATGTTTGATATTTTATTGAATATATACTTGTTTGAACTTTACTTTGTTCCTTTCTTTCGCAAAAATTCTTCGAACATAAATATTTTTCTCAACAAAAAGATTAAAATCGTTAAAATTGTTTTACTTTGTGTGGCAGATGATATATTTTTTTTATTTTTTTATTTATTTTAAGTATAGTTGAGCTAATAGTTTAAAAATTACAACTAAAAGTTACTAAAGGATATACTTTTAGAAATTTGGGGTTGGTAACATGTTTTGGAACAAAATA